>JAYKAV010000445.1:1080530-1113198 GCA_035582835.1 Phoebastria nigripes
GGGGAGAGGGCTTTATAGAAAGGCTTTTTGATAATTCTCAATTGAACACAATATTTTTCAATCTACCTTGTAAGGTAGTCCAGGATTCTCAAACTGATTACTGTCTCATTATGAATGTAAATCCCTCCCAGGAAACAAAAACCCAAAAGAGAGCCAGATGGATGCACAATATCAGCTTTAGGAACTCCACTGTATATAGCACAAGAGATCTGCAGTAGAACTCAGAGAAGCAGTGCTGCACACACGCCATTCACCACTGGATTGCTACACTGTTTGGGATGGTGATGATGTTTCCAGACCAACTTTCTCATTCAATGCCTCAGAAAAATATACAGATTGCGTCTCTTCCAGAGCAATATAAGTATTAGAAAATGAGAGAAGCACCATAATTCACAAGAAATGCAGCATGGACCCTATACATTTTAACAATACATAAAACCGTATGTCTGCCCCCAGTCAAAACATTCAAAGTCTTTTGACAATCTCTACTGGAGTGAAGTTGTGGGTGCAGAGTTGGAATTCCTTCCTGCTGGGCAGCTTCTTGGGTATGAACAGATCACCAATAATAGCAGCTTTTAGTAGCCAAACCAGGGAAAAGCCGTCAACATGTGTCTATGCTACTGTTTTCAGCTCCAGAGTGGCTTTATACTTTAAGAGTCCTGTGTTTTGTTTTGTTTTTGCTAACACTGCATCGACCTGAAATACAAATGCAGCGAGACTCTGGATGACAGGGGAGAGGAGGGAAGAACATTGTAACTATAGTCATGTGGTTAGTGTTTAAATTCTAAAATTTAAAACTACTTATTATTAAAAACCTCAAGAGTTCACAGCTATAGGCCTACATAGTAAGCAAACATCTGTGGGGGCGAGAAGGAGAGAAGTTTGTTTTTGCACCTCTGGATACATAAGAAGGAGAGAGTTAATTTGACAAAGGTCTTGTCTTTTGCACCAAGTATGCTCCTCAAGCTCTGGGCTCCCTTGGCTAGTTTACCCTCCTCTCCTCCTCTTGCTGGAAGACACCATCACCGCTGGCTTGTGTGCATGGAGTGGTGGTATTCCTCCGATTCATATGGATGCTGGTTCATGGTGCTGCACCCTTCTCTCTCCTCAGGAGAGGATGGCATTAGAACGGCGGATACCAACTAAGTTATCAGCACTGAAAGATCGTCTCATAGCAGCTTTTGACAAGTCTTTGTATTTGTCTTCACACAGCCGGGAGATAGCCTGGATACCAAGTTCAGATACAAAATGAAAAGTACACATTAGAAAAGTTTGAACATTTCAAGGAAGCTTTTACAAGTGTAATACCAACAGAGCAGGCACTCTGTAGCAGTGACGCTACTAGCTTTTTTACCTAGAATGAGTAAATAAGAACTACTTTGGAGGGAAAATATTAAAGGGGTCTGACCCCATGCTAACAAGAACCCTATCCATCAGAAAGTAAGACATAAAGAAGGTGAGTGGTTTCCATATCCAAGTATCTTCCAAGTATTCTTCTTTTTCTTTTACCAGTCTCACTGTCTAATGGAAAACTTAGATCCATTTCAGCCTTAGGAGTTTGTGGAAGTTATGTTCAAAATTGCACCTAGTAGCTAGATCTGGTGCACGCAGCAGCACAAAAAATTTATTTTAACAGTACAAAAACACACACAGCCATTTCTATGAGAGAAAAGGTTCAAACTGGAGAGGTTTCTGCATTCCCTCAGGCACCTTGCGCTTGGCCACTCAGTGCAAGTGAGCCTAGGAAGTGAAGTTCTACTAGGACGACTGTTTTGCCTTTACCTTCTCTACACCCTCAGCCCCAACATGCTCTTCCCGGGATCACTCACATGATCAGGTTCCTGAAGAGGTCCAAGAAGGGAGGGCAGCCCACTGCTCGATGGCATGGCAACAGCCATGGCACTTTGATACAGCTATTAAATATCAGCACATGTGGACAACTTAGTATTTAACTGCTTTTTCACCCATTTATTGGCTTGCCTCTTCTCTGCTTATCTAGCTAGTCAAGCAGCCTTTATTCTGGTGCAGCTATTCTAGTAACAAGCCTAATTATTTAAATCCTAGTAACACACGATTGTCCAGAAAACACTGTGTGTCCTCCCCTGCAAGGCCTACTTCTGATTGGAGCCTTCAGGCATTATCAATGCAAATAAATAAGGATACCTGTAATAAAAGGCTGAACTGAATTTCAGTCCTGAACATTCACTTTCATTAATAATTTACCACCTATCACCAGATGAACTTTCAGAGTCCTGCGATCAGCTACAAGCCTACGCCTTCCCTTTAAGGCAGCACCCATTCAGCACAGCCCAAGTTCAAAAGGTGAAAAGCACTCTGAGCATGAATAAACTTCTAAGTGTATTTTAAAATAATTATTTACATTTATTTCTGCCGACCTTCTGGAGGCATGCATTTGGCTCAAGAGTGGCATTCTTTGAGACACTGGCTGCATGAGCTCCCGGTGCAAGACCAGACGGACTCTCCATCCTGTTTTAATGCTAGCACATCAATCATAAAGCAACCTGTGTTGACATATTTAGCCCCAGTCGCCCATATGGTGTAAATCAGTTTTCAATCCCTGGAATACTAATTCACTGCTTCATACAGGCTCCTGTCAACTGCTCGTGTGCTTCTAACCGAAAGGTAGAATTAAAAATTTTAGCAAATGGTTTAAATATTTATCACGTTTTAGAATTAAAAACCAAAAATGTCCTATATACATGCATTAGTAAGTGCATTATGGCAAATCACATACTGTACTGAAAATTACTCTGGTTTTAATACCAAGCCCCCAAATGCTAGCAAAGAAGAAAGAAAACAGGCTCACAATCTGTAAATCATCCACTTATGCCTGGGCACTGAGCAGTTCAGTAAACAATTTCCTGTGGAATATGAACTGCCCTACAACCACATTTACAATTAGTGACAGTGTTAGCTTAAAGTGCAAGTAACAAGGGTGAGACAAAGCAGAAGAGTTGTATTGCTTAACTTTAAATAGAGGAATTTGTAGGCATATCATACCTATCATTCCAAAGGACCAGGAGGGATCACACTTACTGCCAAAGTTCAGCCACTTCTAGGACAAAATAAAACCCCTGGCACTTGGCAGAATTATTGGGGGTGGACAATAGAACAATATAAGCCAAGAATACCGTAGCACACCCCTCTTTGAAAGGGGCTACGGTATCAGTGTACACAGGGCCTGTGGTAATGCCTTTGTCGAAAGGTCAACAAAACAACATGCAGAGTCATCAATTAAACCTGGACAGATGAAAGGTTGCATTGATCCAACAAGAAATTTTGCCTGGGAACCCAGGTAATTTAGATGTTTTCAAAGTGTCTTACATATCTCCAACAACTAGGAAGAAAGACTGATGCTGCAAAAGTTCAAGTTTTTTTAAAATGAGCCTTCATACCAAGAAGGCTGCGGGACTCACAGAAGGGCAGCCTTTCCCATCGGGCAGAAAGGGCCAGTATTTACACTCCTCTGGATATTCTGAAGGACTCCTAAGAAGCGGCTATTCCAAAAGTTTATCTGAAAGCAACACTTCTTTGGAAAGGTGAGATTCTAAAAGTTGTGAAAAGAAACACATTATTATTTCTGCAGCTGTCCCCAGACAAATAGTTTATTAAACCATGAGAGCAGTAAGAGTGCTCCCTCTAAATCTAAGAGCAGCTGTGCAGTGGGATGCAGTGGGAAACCTTCAGCTGGTAGGATTTAGAAAGGTCTGAGTGTGACTGTCTCTAGGTGCTTGGAATACAGACTGTGACCAGGGAAGGACAGACAATCCATTACATATGACACTAATCCTTTCAATCTTAAGTAGCCTAGCTGAGCTACGGTTCCCAAAATAACATCCATTTTATTCTGCGATCTGCTAGACTTCCGTAATGTCTGTCTCTTCCTTTCCTCAGAATACTAGCTTAGCCTAGGCATGGTTTTAGAAGTGCTAACTGTAGTTATAAAGGGGTTAAATTAGCCTGTAATACACTAATCTAAAAGCTTTTTAGTTTTTCTAACCGCCACTTAACATGATTAGCAACAGATGCTCTTACTACACATACAGACAGAGTCCCCTGCTCAGCCAATCTCAGACCATTACCTCCAGTTTCTGTGCTCTCTCTTTACTGAGAGGCTCCAGCAGAAAGCTCAGGTTATTGTCATCTGCTAGGGAGCGAAGATCGAAGTAGTATTTGGCGTAAACACTGGCAGGAACATTGATATTAAACTGCAATAGCTCCAAGAAGTGTCTTTCCATCTCGTTCCTAGGAGGCATAAGGGACAGAAGACAAAGGAAAAAAAGATTGTTTTAGCTGGCTGAAAACACTGAAGAGACCTCAATCTTGTTTTTAAAACCAGCAACTTTGAAATAGTCATCGAGAGCTCTGCATTATTAGTTTCGAGAGACAGGTCATTCACTAGCGCACAAAACAAGGTGCAGCTTTTGAGTCCTGGCACCTCCGGCTCGGAGAGAAAGGTAGTGCCCTGTCGTGCACTCGCTCGGCTGACCGGGGAGGTTCATTCTTCGGAGTTCCATTAGTGCAGCTGTACAATTCATGCGCCATTCTCACTCTTGTACGGCCCCACGCTATAGTGATCAGATGAAAGGAATGATGTATGCTGTTTATTAGCTCTGAAGAACTTGCAGACATTTTCACCAGGCTGATAACAGGAAGGGTGTTTATTGAAGTAGAGGCGGACTAACAAAAGGAGTAGGCAGATCACCACGGCAACAAATGGATCTATGAAGAGCTGCTGCTATTATCTCACAGAAAAAAGCCTCTTGAAGCAACATGGATTCATCTCCAATAAATAAATAAATAAGCAGCATTAGGTGGGAGAAGGAATTTTCTCCTCAATAGCATTAGGCAGGATAACAAAGTACTATGTCAAAGGGCACTGTCCAGTTTTTCACTTGTCTATTTTCACTGGGCAAAATATTTGGAGGAAAGTGGGGAGAGAGCCATGACATGAAAAAGGCTGCTTCGGCTACTGTACCATGGTCAGCTAAATCAGAGATGTTCTACAGAGGAAAAACAATGTTTTACAAATTAACCTAAAAGAAATTGGTGGTACCCAAACCAAGCAATTCAGTTCAACACTAACTCAACGATTGTTCCTACTGGTAGCAGACCTGTCTCAACAGAATTTAGCAGCTGTATAGGCCAACTGTGAATACACCAGAAAATAAGTTGCGTAAATTCAGTGCCAAGGCTGTTTGTGCTTTTTGGGAGCTTTTAAAATGGATGTTTTACCTATCGGGGGTGGGGGGCGGAATAAATCAAGGAATCATCCAGGTTGTGTGCTGTATTGGATGGCGGGTCTCAATATGAATAGCAGCTTTGTGCTTGTTTCTAGCATAGTGGACTTGAGTATCATTGAACCTAGTGCCAAAATTAATTTCCTGTTCATATGGTCATAAGCCTATAGAAATGTAAATCAGATAATGTTTTGATGATCAGCTGATCAGAGCTTGATTTACCCTGTGAATAAATGCTCTTCGCTGCCCCTTTTGTACTCACTATGCTAATACATTTTAATTGTGTAAAAATACAATTCTTCATTGGATTAACAAGTCTATTAACAGTGGTTTAAAACCTGGGGAAGGATAATGCCCATGTGTTTTCTCTGCCTTATTTACAAATATATGTAGCCAAAAGAACGAACAGCATGTGTCACCTTACAAGCAATGATAGCAAGATTAGAAGCTGCACAGCTAATTTTTCAGTTATTATGGATTCACTCTCATCAAAGCAAGCAAGTTTTGACAAAGGATGACTTCCAAATATCAATTTAATTTCCTTTGATTTTTTTCCCTGTTAGAAATAGGTAAAACAAAACAAAAAAACTCCACCCCCCAAAAACCAAAAGAAAAACCCGTTTCAGTAAAAACCCACCTTTGCTTTGGTCAAATAAGAAAGGGCTCATGATAGAAAAAATAAGATGAACATTTTACCTATGTTGAGTAGGAAGAAGCTAAGGCAAATGAACTCATCTGCCAGTCGCGAGGTCTGGATCATGTACCCTTTAACAAACTTCAACCCACTAGCAGTTTCTGGGAGAGCCACACAGCTCATACTGCTAACAGAGTTGTGAGGTGGGGCTGCCAAACAAGTGTCTTCAAGCAGTAAGGAGAGTGTGTTTGGTGGGGACGAGGTGCACCTACGCTGCCTTCAGAAGAGGTGCCTGGCTTGTACGCATACACACACATGCACACACACAGATTTGTAAATTGGGTCAACTAAACCAGATCTAAACCCTTTTGCCAGTTCCAGAGTGGTGTAACTCGCATGTTTGGCTTGCAGTGGCTCAGCAAGAGTATCCATCAGGTTAGTGAGACCATTCTAGATATGTGGAGCCAACAGGAAAATTCACAGAAAGTTCACAAACAAAACTCGCCACCTGTCCTTGTAGACAGGCCTTTACTGCACAGGAATGGCCCACCCAGGGAGCAATACCTGGTTAGAGTCCTGCCCAGCAATCTTTAGCTGGGGAGCTGTTGGGGTTTTGGATGGGTTTTTTGGCAGCATCACCAGCCATCTCCAACGTTAGAATGCAACCATGCCCGAAATCCTTTGCCAATTGTTTTCTCTCAGTAACACTTGTATTCAGAATACCTAATACTCACCATCAAGTGACTAGTTTAAAAAATATTGGAACGACCAAAGCCAACAATTAACTATAGTACCAACTATTAATTGAAAATAGACTTGCAAACTTAAAACTCAATTTTGCTGCGTATTTTAAGCTGTTTTCCAAGGTCCTGATTGTGGTGATGGTATCCAACCCAGGAGCAGTGAAGTCTGCCAAGTTGCAGCAGTGCAGGGCCTGGGATGGACACCCCTGGGCCACTGTCAGAAAGGGGTTGTAGAGTTTCCGGCCCTACCTAAATTCAAGGGTCTAAGTCATTTCAAATGAGATGGGATTACAAAAATCCCATCTTCAAATTAGGGGAAAAAATAAGCCTAAATTCAGTCTATTTTCCCTACCACCATCACTGCTTTGAAAGTGTAAGTACTGACAATTTCAGGAGACCCAGCATCGGCAATAGAGAATAAACATCCTGCTTGTTACAGATATTTTCAGTGTTATCAATTTGATTTGTCCCAAATAGGGCCAGAAGAAGAGACATCAAAAAGAGCAAGATGTATACTCCAGCACTCCTAGCATCGCTGACCCCACTTCAGCCATTTCAGAGTTATTTGCAGCAATGCTTCAAGTATGTTCCTCAGACAGATGAGCACTCTGAGCCAGGCTGAGTGAAGATGTACATTGTATAAATCACTAATTATGCTTTCCTGAAAGCATGGCTGGCACAGCCCTGCATTTGGAGACAAAGAACTACCAGGCAAGGGGTATGTATAAAACAAGGTACTATGTTTGCTGTTGCTGTTTGCAGTGTGAAATAACTTAAGTAACAAAAACTGTTTTGGTGCAGATAACTCCCCCATTTTTAGAAATGCTGCCCTGCACCTAAAAGGAAGAAAACTGGATATTCCTCCTCCTAAAGAGTCCCAGATAAATAATTACTTGCTGTATTTTAAACATTAGCTTTGGGCTGAATCCAGGGAGGAGAGCTTGGGGCAAGAACAGACTCTCACGTAGGTAGCCTCCCAGTGCTGTGTGCAAACCTCTACCACCTCAGTCTGCTCCTGTACTAGAACTGACTGTTACTACATAGGCCTGGACACATGCTCAATTACAGCACAGCAGTGTGATAAAACTCAAACACACATAAAACATGTCATCAAGTTTATTAAGGCCAGAAAGCCTGCTATTAAGCTACCCTGCTACCATTTCTACCACTGTGATAATAAGGGAAACAGAGGAACAAGCTGGCAAATAGAATTAAAACAGTAATGTTGACATCTCAAAGCTCTCAGAGATAGAACTTTGCGAGAAGGAACTTAACAGAAAATCTAATGGGCCAAATCCACTCCACATAAACGCGCCTGAGCCTGGAGCCACAAGGATGAACAGCCTCTGAAACTGCAGAAATTGTAGGGCTTAAAGCTGAGTGTACCAAGAAGAGAGAGCAGATTCAAAATTTCTGAAAAACTGAAATCTACATCTGAGACAAGATTGTATACAAGAAACAGCCTTACATAAGCAAGCAGTAGTAAGATGGAGGATTTTGTTCTCAGCACTGTAGGCAAGTCTAAGAACTCGCCCAAAGATGATGAGCTGTAGCAGTAGCTGGATGTAACACATGCAACCACAGATACCAACACAAATGACACCTGTCTGCCAGCAGCAGCGGCTAGGAATTCAGACCTTGAGATATTTAGGCCTTAGCTGGATACAAGAGCAGACACCTAAGTCACAAGTTATGGCTTACCTTGCAATTTTTCAAATTCTAAAACAGAAAAGGCAGGGAACAAATTTAGTTAACTTTTTTTTTTCCCTTCCCAAAAAGACTTTTGATAAGACTATAAATTGGGCATTTTAGAGTTACACCAATGCAAAAAATTAGTGGAAACAAGCAGCCAGTCCCATGGTTCATCACTGAGGGAAAGAAGGTAAAGAAAACTAACTTTGAAGTTACTCACCCAAGTCATTAGAAATATTTATACATATTTGTCTCAAAGTAGGGTTATCCAAAGTTTCCTACGTTAAAAAAGGGAATGAGGCTGGACACCAGACAGACATCATGTACATATATCATAGCACCAGAGACAGACATTTTTTCAGTATGATCACAAAAATTGCCATTCCAAAAAAACCTAAAAAACCCCACCACTGCAGATTAGCCGAACCTTGCAACTTACATGTCCTCAACAGTAATGTCCTTCAATATTTGGCAATAATCCACATTCCATACAGCCTGATCATCCCAGACTTTAGAAGCCAGCAGAATAGCTCCTAGGACTATCCTCTTCCAGTTACTAGGGCATATGTCAATCTCTGCATAGGTTAAAAGCCTTTCCAAATAAACCTATAAAATGAAAACAAAACAAAACAGTTTTATGTGTGTAATTAAGACCTGGAGCTGAGTTTTGAGCAGCAAGCATGCCAGTCCAATATGACTATTTTATCCCATTACCAGTAAGTGTGTCAAAATAAGTATTAGTGATTACTACTTACACTTTAGAATCCAAACTTTCCGGAGTTACAGGTTCCATTTTTTAGTACAACACAAGAACTGGACCACCAAGGTATACAATAAAGATACTGAAGAATCGGTTCTGAGCAATGAGAACTGAAACTGCTGTTTCAGTGAGACTGCTAGAGTTCTTTCCATCACAGAGTCACAGTCACTGGCAGGTTCTCATCAGGGCCTATCTGGGATAGTAAATCACTCAACATCACACTAGCCTTTCATCACAGTTAAGGTTCAGCACTTGTAGCTTAACAGGAAGTGCTAAAACCTGCATTGTGATCTGTAGTCATGGGATGAAGACGCATTAATTGCTATCTTTCCACAAGGAAAGGCATTATAGTGCTATTTCTACTTCACCCTGTAAAGAACAGGCTTCAATCCTTCACCTACAACAACATCATCCTCTGCTTTCATCTGCATCACCAACTGCTTAGATAGTGAAAGATACTCAAGTCCAAAGATATGTCTTGGTCTTTTACTTATTCCTCCCATGTAATCTCAAATCAGCCCAAACACGTTGCATCAGTCCCTTCCTTAAAAGTTTTCTGCTATTTTACACTCCTGTAATGATCCACGTACTAAGTAATTTGCACTTTCAAATTTGAATGTAGATTGTTTTTAATGTTCTATTCCCTAAACTAAGTCCAAGGTCTTAATGAAACCTCAGATGAACTAGTTGGTGCAGGAAGCTGTTGTACAGGCCTAAGGGCAGGATCAATCTTTATTACTAGGGTCTCCCTGCACTTTCTTCCCATCCTTTGCTTGTAGCCTTCAAGTGCACTAAAGGTGTTCCTATAATAACAGAGCCACCTAGTGGTAAAATCCGCTTTAAAAACTAACTCTATTTCTATTTTTTGTAAATACTTCAGCTGGCTAGATTGCCCGGGGTTAGCTATCATTTTGTTCTGTCAAAATTGCTTGCATGTCTTTGGAAAAGCAAAAACCTCAAACTACTTTCAGAGTTYCAATAGCTCTAACTATCTGGCCTTTTTAATTACTTATTTCCTTATTAAAGAGAGTCCTTCAAGCTGAGTTTAATTGCCACATTGTCTTTTGGTGACAGTTCTCTTCTGTTCTCCTTTCAGACTGTTTTTCAGAAAGAAGCCACAATGAAGACTGAAGTCTAGTATGCAACAAAGTACAGTTTAAGAGATTGTCTAATGCAACAATTATATAGGTTGTGATTTTTTCTTTCCCTTTGTATACATATATGTATATGCATGCATATGTGTGTGCGTATAAATAATCAGTATCATCGTCAATTTTTTATATCCATCTTGCTTTCTGAAATCAAACAACAAACTGTAATGAGATTATTTTCTTACTATTGTTCTTAAGTTCCAAGTACCTCCGTGTCACCTGGGGAAAAAAGTTGTAGCCTCTTTGGTTTAATAAAAAAAAAAAAAGGTTTGATAGAAAGGTGGCAATGATTAAGGACATAATAATGAGAAAGTTCATCTCCTGGAGTTCCTACGGTATTGATCCTCGACCCCTTATGGGGTGTTACTTTCACTGTTCTGGTTAATATGAACTCAAAACTCCCACTTTCCCCTCCACACAACTGAAATAAAAGATGTCTTTGTGTCTGATCTTATTAGACCCCACTGTTTACGGTGTCGCACTGTTCTGCTTTTCTCAAGCTTCTTCAGCGAGTTATATATTACGAAACAAACAATGTTTGATTGGACAAGTAATTAAGTATTACATATTCATATATAGAAAAGATAAGTTCCTAGTTAACCACTTCTGTGACTACTTAGAAATTTTCTCTAACGAACTCACTTGTACAGTGTCTTCACAAGGTTTCAGGAGATACTGTAACTATTTAAATGTCAGTTCAGCCCAGTTCACTCATTGAGGGGAGAAAAAAAGTCTTCCAGAAACTCTAATCAGGCATCTCTTACCAGTGTCACTATTGCACATTCAGCTGTCAGCTGTGCAGCACTGAAAAGTGTCCGAACAAACCGGTAGATGTGCTTGTGATCAGGGTCATGCTTGTAGTAGTCATCTGGAACTTCTTCCCGCTGTAAGAAAGTTCTCTGAATTACTGAAAATCTGTCTTAATACTGACTTTAAAGAACAGCCACACATGGTTGTTTCTTCTCACCAAGTAGAAGTCCATACAACCCTTCCCTGTCGCAGAGGCAGAACAAAATCATATACTGAAAGCAGCAAGCAGCCTTGCAATATTATGAATATTCCAAACAAAACACAATAGCTTTAGCTGATATCTTTGTTTTGAACACTTTTTTGATCTGTAAGGCTAATGGGAAAGAGTATGAACTACCATCATTATTACAGGTGCTAACTATTGTCCATGGAACATTTTACAGACTAAAAGAGATTAAAAAAAAAAAAGGGTTCTCCCTGCAAGAAAATCACAGATATACACACCAGGGAAGCACTGGCTCTTCAAAAGCCAAAATTAAGAGACTTCACAAGATTCCCCTTCCAGCTGAAGAAGAGCTGAAGAACATATCAATAATTCTGTCACAGGTAGAACTGGAAGGTAACTTACGCTGTCTTCGTAGGACTTGTTCTTGAGAGTTTCCAGAAAGACAACAAAGCTAATGAACAGCTAGACTTAACTTTGACACGATGCTAAACTGTTTCTAAATACAGGGGAGAAGAAAAGCTTAGAAATAAAGTCTGTAAAAGCAATCCTAAAATGAGTGTTTGAGAATTCTGACCCTGTCCCCCCAGACATTCTGATATTCAGCACTCTTCCTGGAGGGATGAAACTTGAAGAGCTCCAGCTTTACACACTGGTTCTGCAAGACTGATGCTGAACAGGTTTCTATCCACAGTTCCAAGTTAGACCTGTAGTATGGTAAAGATACCAGATGAGAACAGCATAGCTGCTTGACATTACACAAGTAGTCATAAGGTAAGCAAAGCAGCAAGCATTTTCATGTGGTTTTGTAGTTTAAAAGAGCCAGGTAAGAGTGTCAAGTAAAATGAAGAGGTAAGTTAACTTTGTACTCTCCACACAGCCTTCTAATACACCACTAACCAATGGAGGTTACCTCTTCAAGGTGGGCACGCAACATTAGGAATAACATGAGCAGGATCCCCCTTGCATAATGCCTGCGCTACGAGCAGTACAAAAGCACATCTGGAAGTACATTTTTGCTGACTGGAACTGAGGAGGAAAGGACTGAGACTGGTATTTGTGACTAAGCCCTGTGATGCTGGTAACTTGAAGTTTGTTACTTCTGCTATTAGGGTCAATAGGGCCTGGATTTGGACTCCTTGTGACTGAATCTTTAGAGGACAACGTGTTCAGAGATTTCTTCCAGCTAATTAACCTTTTTAAAGGAACTGTAGGTACCCAGCCAAAACCCCATTGCTATAGAAACTAACAAGCCATTTGTATCTTTCTCCTCAGAAGTATGACATACAGCCATTACTATATTTCTGTCTGTATACTGCAGTAAGATAGAAGAGATCTTTAAGTGTTCCCTAAAGGACACAATGACTTTCATCTATTCATACTCATTAAATAGGAGGTAGGCTATATGAAAGGATCAAAAGATATCAGGTTGCTAAATAAAGAAAAGAAATTGTGTGATGGAGTTCATCTTACATAAATAATTTTCAATGTGAAACAACAGATTCAGGCAGTTAACAGTTTTGGACCAGACTTCTCCTGAAGTGCCACAGTCCATACATGAAATCTTCCATATAGCTCTTCTCCTGAAGTTCATTATTTTTATTGAGTAAAGAGTTGTATTTATTCAAGTGTACAATTCCTAGCACAATGGGTCATGTTTAGGGATGAAACTCTTAACAAACTTACAATATTTCATTGTTTCTTAAAAACTGTTTATTAACAAGCCAAATCTGTGAGATAGATTAAGCTGCATTCACCCAGGTAAGTCCCAGAGCAAACAATTTTTAAAGCCACTAGAGCTTTGCTAAATTCGTTTCAAATGAAAAACAAAGGAAGTGGTTCTGTCGGACAGTCATTAAGCTGGTAGTGCTCAAACGGGACATAAAAAGCACACGCTCCACTCTTGAGCTTGCCTGTACAATGAGGTTTTGCATCTTAAAGATTGTCTAAAAAGATGTACCAGGACCAGTCACATTAAAATCACATGCTGAATGCTCCTAGCTGTTACTGCAAGCAGCATTAAGCATATTTGCTTTAAAATATTGCCTTTCAGGTTTTTTAAAGACCAAACTCACTGTTTCCTACTTTATGTGATGCTTCACGTATTATGTTCTCCTGTTTGCAGTCATTTAAAAGGTTAGGCACATACCTACTAACCATGTGTTCCTAAATAAATAGGAAAGACTTTTAATTAAAGTAGTGTTAAAGAGGGGAAGAAAGGAGTCAGACAAGGAAGTCTGGATACAAAATATGCAAGAATCAGCACGTGCTTGCTTTCTATTTATATTCAAAGCATAGAAAACCACACATACTTTGCAACATTTAGAAAGGCTGGGTTCTGTTCATGATCTAGCTGATATCTAAAGTCCAGAGGACACCGTCTGCACTRTATTTTATATATAAAGATACGATTTAAGATCAATTTGTTTGTGACCTGGTACTAAGACATTTTTATGACTTATACAATACAAATCAAGATGTTAAAAAATATGTATATTGATACACATTCAGAGGATCAAGAAGTTACACTTACTGTGAGAGGATGAGATTTTTCATCAAAAATATCCAATGATCTGTCAGAATCTCTACAAAGTAAAAATCTCTGTTTTAGCAACAAATTTAATTGGTAATGCTATGCTCCACTAAAAAAGTATTATTCATTAAAGAAGATAAAGGGACATATTTTATAGTTCAGCTTTTCCTAGAATATGGTATGAAGTTATACTGTATTTTTGCAAAGCATTTAATGAGATCTTACAACTGAATATTCAAGAAACTAAACAATGAATAGCTATCCATGTTCTCATATTATGCTTAGTACAATTGTCCCTTAAAATCTGAAACTGTCTCATTAATAGCATTTCATTCAAAAAGGTAGGTGTAATTCTGAAGCATGTGCTGTAACTAGCTATAATGGCAAGGGTTRTTTGTACATGGGACAGAGTGTTCCTTCACCCATCAAAACTAATCTGTACCTCTGTATTCAGGAAAAGCTAAACAAAATTCAAAGGCTGATTTGTGGTGAGTTAAGTGTATTCACCTCACTCCCTCTGTTTTGACTTTTTATGGTTCATTCTCGATGAAGCATGTGCCATTGGATGGGTGTATCACTGACCTTTCCGTATCAGCTCAAGAGGGCGTACAAAGAGGAAGCAGATACAGCATAAAGTGTCACATTTTTCAACTCCTTTAAGTTGTACTAGCTGTTACTGAAGTGACCAAGACCATATCCCTGGCTCAAAAAGAAAGTTGTTACATTTCGGGGGGGGGGGCGGGGGCGGAAGTTAACTCACCTGTTCTTTATATGGTAGAATATTGCTAATGTTACACTAAAAAAGAGAAAGAAAAAAAGAAAAGACTTAACAAAGCACATTCTGTGCACCTATTCCGCTGCAAAAACTGCTGTTCAGGGCAAAATGTTCAGAATCCATTATGTATTGGCTTCCTCTCACATTCTTGAGTACTCTGTGTCTCATTTCTGACGTTTACCTGCCTGAACAGAAACTGGCCAAATCAAATTTGCTAGCCAAACTACTTTTATATTCATTGTACAGATATTTGTGCCACGAAATAAACATTATACCACATTTTAAACACACAGCTTCATTGCCTGATTAGGTGACATTTATTGAAAATGTGGACTATTCACAACTAAAATATAATAAAAGTTCGACTTGATGTTACATATACTGTTGTAGAGATTCTGCTGATGTTTTAACTCTGTATCTCTGGCTGTCTAATTTAGGACCTGTCTAAAAAAAGAAAATAATAAAGATTATATTATGCCAGTATAATCCAAGAAGTGGACAAGAACAGATCTGTCTCTGCTGAGACAAGTAAGGCAATGGATTTCATATTGACACTCATCTACTGCGGCCAAATTTCAGATACTTTACTGGCAGTGGCAACAGGAACACTGCCATCACAGTAACCTGTCACGGGCAAGCTCTGATCTGTTGCCAGCTGTACACCACTTCAAAATGGCACAAGCACCATCTTTTAGGTTTCCTTCTCTAGAAAAGGAGGAGTGACATGCTAGATACCTCTGTTTGAAACCAAATTTGAAAGCGACAGATCAACTTAGACATTTCCAAACTCTGCTAAGTGTTAAAACAGTAAAGCCTTCTGGGCCTGAAGCTACTTTGCCTTACTTTCTCTTCAAGCACAGTAAAACTCTCTTCTCAATTCTCGGCTGGTATCATCTATGCACAAAGAACCATCTCTGTGGTACCCAGAAAAATAGGTCAAACAGCCATTTCCACTGGAGAACCAAGAAGACTGGTTATCAAGTTCACCTACCTAAAATAACAAATTTATGAAGAAAAAGTAGAAAGGCTAGAACTAAAACCAAAGCCAGCAACATACTGTTATCCACAACTAGAGGGCAGACTAAGACCACTGGCAAGTACCAAACATAGTCCTACAAACTTTTCCTGCAACTCCGTACAAAATCCATTTCAAGTTTTCCCAGATCGAGAGTTTCTGGATTTGGCTTTCAATGTGAAGACTTTGAGCTCCCCACCCCAACACACACTTTTAAACCCAAAATGCTGACACGCTTCTGCACTGCCTCAGATTCTCAAGTGCTCAATGATAACTACTTTTGAAATACAACAGTACATTAGCTCTGTAACTGAAAAAAAAGTTTGCTTCAGCAGTCATAATTAACCAGACCTCTACACCCCTTCATGACCAACCTGAATAAGCAGTGCTGTGCTCCTCTCATTCAAGTGTGTGACTGGCTTTGGAACAGACAAGACCACCACAAAATCCCAAATAAACCTCACAACGCTACTCAGCCCCTTCTTGATGACAAATGGTTCTTACCACTTTATTGTGCTTCTAAGGTTAGGCTGACTGACAGTGCTGTCATCTATAAATATTGTTGAGCATGAGCTGTATTTTTTCGTAAGCTGCCCGGGAGAAACCTTAGGGGAAAAGGAAAAAAAAAAAAAAAAACAGAAATACATTCAAGAAGAGGGATTCTGCGAGCTTTGGTTTACCACACTGAATACTGGCTTTACACCTCAAGTAGCTACTGCAGAGGAGGTCTTTGTAGATGATTGCTCCTGCTACGCAAGCTACCCTATAGCCATCAAGTTCCTGAGGATACCCTTTGTGTAAGACAGGTTTATAAATCATCCCTTGTAACATACAACATGATGTTTTTAGATAAGTAATTTTCAGCAGAAACAGCTGCAGCTACAGCAGCAAGTCCTCTGACTTTCTCAGTTCTCCTCCATTCCATTCTTGCCAGTTCGGGTCTCAGTCTTCCCTCTCTATGATGTACTTTATTAGATTTCCCTGTGACTCCATAATCACCTTCTCCCTTCTTTTATATCCTATACCCTCACATTTTCTGGTTAACCAGTATCGCTCCCTGTAAAGACAGTTTTGCATTTGGGGTTTTGTCTTGTTATATTTTAGAAAAAAGAAACCTCCTCCTGACATTGCTCACTTCACTCATGTCTTGTTTAGCATCTGGAATCTGGAAATAAAGTACTACTATTACCCTTACTTTTATTATTCAGAGCTAGCTATATGTTCCATCATCTATCCTAATCCTGTAGATTTTATACTGTAAGAAATCTTCCTATATAACACTAAATCAGGCTTCCCTGAGCATTTTTAGAGAATGCCTTGCACTAGAGCTAGGACATCATAATTGAGGGAAGAGTTTTAATCAAGCAATTCAAGATCCATTAGTTTTTGCCAGAATCCTTTTAAATGCCTTGTCTAAAAACTTGAAAGTCTTCCATATGAAAATGCTGGCACACTTCACAACTCAGTGGCTGCCTGGGAACATCTCCCATTCCAGCTGAAGTTTGCCAGCAAAAACAATCCAATCGCACTTCACCTTGGTGCTGGCAGACTAAAGCTGGAACTGTAATTGAAAAAGAAAGAAGAGGAAAAAAAAAGAACCACCCTCCATAATTATACTAAATACAACAGACTTGAAATATCATTATCTTACCAGTAACTTATCAGTACACACTTCTGCTAAACAGTATTTTTTAAGCTTTGTGTTAATAACTTCCATTCTTAGCTTTACTAGTCAATAATTTTTTATCCACTTATTAATGACATTGCATCTTCTTTGTGTATTTTTTTTGGTAAGTGAAGTGTCAAAACCAACTAATATTTGCGGAAGAAGTTTAGAGCATATTTTCAGATTTTAAAACTAATGGATTATCATTTGTTTATCATGCTGATTATAATGTTTGTTCATTATTCTCTTTTCATGCTGGGTACATTTCTTACAGTAAGTCCTGAAGTGATGCTCAAACAGCAAGTCATTTAAGACTTGTCATCTCAGCTGATAAATTAATCCAGTTTTATTTCTGTTTAAAAAAAAAAAATGTAAGCAGTTTGACTTATATTTTCTCCTTTACTGTTCCGAAATGCTCATGACTGATACAATAAAAAATCCATTCTTATTCTTTTGACATCAGCCATTCTATGCTCTGTGATACTGTGCCTGTTTGTTTATTTTGTAAAGACAGGCAAAGATAATTCAGTTTTATCTTGCTAAGGAGGATTTGGAACATGCGTAGGACTATATACCTAGAACTACTACAGTTGTTTCTTGAATTTGTCTTTGTCCCAATATGCTAATATTATCTATATAGCACACTAAGAATTTGTTTTACTTACATGATTGATGTGGTTACTCTTCCTCTTCTCTCGCACTAGAAAGAGGGAGAAAGAATGTGAACTGAAAGGTTTCTAAAATACAATCCCAATTTACATTCAATAAAGTATTCTATTAACCCAGACTTCTGAAGTACATGAGTATTAGAAGTTTCAAATTTGACTTTAGGTGTCTGGGAAAGTAGTTTGAGGAAAAAATACTGAGTTTTATCAAGCTAATAAACTACATACTACTTCCAACTATCCACATGTACATTTAGGAACTACTTCTACCCATCACACTAAGGAAAAAATGTCTCAGCTTTGAAAAGATGCTGTGCATCATGAAAAACTGGATGATTTCACATAGTTCAAACAGACAATGTCCAACATCCAACAGCAACCACTCAGCAAACAGAAGTAAAAACATCACACACCGAACCTGCCAAAGACACATAAGGAGGAAGGTGCCCAGCATTATATACGTGTTCTCTCTCCTCCTATTAGACAGCAGAACGTAAAAAGGTATTTCACTGCACAGAAGATGCTGGCATAAGCTATGCCTATTTATCATATAACTGCAACTGTGTTATTTGATCATTTTGAACTGTGTCAGCCTTTCAAAAAAGATTGTAAGGTTTAACTTCCAGCTATAACAGCAGCAGTAAAACAGTGCTGTTAAAGGAGAGCTGAGAGTTGCATACATGCAGAAAGCTATACAAACGTAACCAGCCTGGACAGGTGACTTCTCCAAAGTTTTGACCTCAGATCATTACCGCTTGTTAGCAGGACGCATTCTCGTACATACTTAGAAAAATTAACAATTGGAAGAGAGTATCGAAATTTTTTTTGGTCTTTTTGCATAAATCAAAACTCATAATCCTGGTAACATCTCAGTGAGAGAGTACTTACGGATATTCATTCTACTAGTTCTATGAAAGGTTAACTAAAGAAGATCCAGTGAAATTAGAAAATAAATTCTTCTGCCTGACTTGTCCATAAAAATATCCTGTAAAAATCAATTCATCCAACTAATATAAACTTCAGAGAATAGTTTAATAGTTATTATCTCACCTAGCAGACCATTTTTCTACATGAACACAAGTGTATACATTTCAATACATTACATTTGAAGAATACCAAATCATGTTTAAAAGCAATACTACCCCCAACAAAGACGTTCATGTTATTTGCAGCAAGGCTGAAAGGCTGCACAGTGAAGCTGCGCTACCATGTTCAAGAACTATGTCAACTTGCTAATTGCAACTTAAGCAGCGCTCATCTAAGAGRTGTTTGAAATGTGCAGGTCAGATCCTCTGTCTGTTTGAAGACTGACCTTGGAGGCCTCGAGGAAAAGAGGCCTACATTTCCTTGGTATCATCTCTTCTGGAGAATCATGCTAGTGCTTGTTTCCACTGCTCACAGATTATCTGAGCATTGCGAAGTTGATAAAACGGACAATTTTACTACTTGCCATAAGACTCTGAATAGCAGGACTGCAACTGACAGACCTGTCAAAATAATTCTACTTTTCTGGGGCAAAGCTATGCCAAGGTAGAAGACACACGGCAGCTTTCCATCACCACATCCAATCTCAAGTGCAACACTGTCTTAGAAAAAACAGCGCTTCAAACAAGAACCAACTATAAAAGGAACAGAAGCATCTTTAAAAGAGTATCTTCAAGTCCTTTTTAGTTGCAACTTCAAAATTTACTATTGTCAGAATTCTTTTTTATTTGTGCAATATCGAAATGCCTCCACTTTTTAACAGCATTTTGGAATGCACAAGCTATAGTAATTGTTCAAAATTGACTTTATTAAGTAAACAAGGGATTTGCAAAGAAACTGAAAATCCCAATACATCCATGTAATTAAAACCAGGATTCAAGAATAATTATGCTACTGAAACTATTCAAGCAGTTTAAAACAACATATTCAAAAGCAACTGATCCAGACTGATGGCTTAGGCTTATTATTCCTTACAGAAAACTGTCCTTTAACTTTTTTTTTTTTTATTTAAAGCAATTTTTAAAACAGTCCTTGGTCATAAAAAAACCCACCACTGCTTGAATTACACTAGTGAAGAAAGCCTTGCTCCTTCAGACTACTAGGATCCAGACTCTGAAATCTCCTGACATTTAAGTGTTTAGAAGAACAAGTGATTTTAAGTGTTAAGTAAAACAGCCTATGAGCACATTTCTGTGTAAACACACAAATTATTAAACCCTATGCTTTGAAAGAATTAAAGCAATTTAAGTGTTCTTGAGCCATATAATTAAAATAGGCAGTTATTGTTCCAGTTTTTCTCCCGCCTTTTTTTAAATTGGAAACAACTTAGCTTACCATCTGTTTGAGACTTGCTCAGGAAAATTGTGCTTGCTCTGGGATGATCGGATGGATTAGATTCCAAGGCTAAATCTGAAACAGGACAAAAAAAAGGAGAGACTTTTAACAGAAGATGATGATTACTGCAACGATTCCCATCCAGCCTTAAAATGCTCAAGCACAGTGACGGAGACAAGATCAGAAACACATAGAATAGGCTGTCTCTCTAAAGCAAAACCTTACTTTTGGCAAGATAAATAAAAATCTGACATTTTCCCCTCTGAAAAAAAGCCTGTGGACTTATTCCTACTGCCATGAAGCTCTGAAGTAGCTTACGGTTTCCATCAAAACAAAATCTGGAAAGGGAGGTCTCAGAAAACAACACACATCTTCAAAAGTCAGTCTGCGCCTCTGCATGTTAGGGTAGCTGGATGTGGAGCCTGTGCTCAGTAGAGGGCAGAAAGCTAGAACTTTATCAAGAGCATAATTTAAAAACCAAAACAAAACAACCAAAAAAACCCACACAACACACCACACACTGCTGACCTTTCACTCTATGCTTTAAGTACCCAATACAGCAGGAAACAATCTCTGTGGTCTTATAAAAGAACCTAATAAGTAACTTTTACAGTGCTGATAAATATCAAAACATGGATCTTCCACTATTCTGTTCTTTCGTACTTTCAAGTAAAACCCTGTACAGCTAATATATAAATATTGAAGAACAAAATGATTGCTTTAATCCTTTGCCACAATGAACCAGTGATGACATTAGATGAGGCTATATTACTCCCTTAGATTAAGATGGGAGTGATCACTAAAAAGTTTGTTGATGAAACTGTAAACATCATGATGAAATTYTGAGCTGCATTAGCTTTGACAGAAGAAACAGTTGTTCTGAGGAAGTCACGCTACAGACACACTGACTTATGTGAACATATGAACAGAATAATCTAGTACTGTGATCCTGTACATCCTGGAAAGAGCAAATTCGCATCCATTTACATTTGTCATTCTGATCTTCTTGTGTGCTACTTATGCCATGCTAACCATAAAAGCATGCAAGCTCGCAAACTTGTGTTTCAAGGTGGTACGCCAATGCAGTCGCCACACCCTTAAAAATCAAAGTCATCTAAGAATCACCATCAACTTTTAATGAAAGAAAAAAAAAAATCTTAAAGAGCTTTTTATGCACTCAACCAACAGAACTCTGGTTAAATAGTAGCCAAAGTATGCACAAGCTGTCTTGGTGCTGGAAGTCTTAACTACATGAATGTTTTGTGCTACTGCATCTAACCCATAGCACAGCCACAGCCCTCATGCGTCAGCGAGTGAACGTAATTGCAGAAGTACGTGTGTCCCCAAGACTCTCATTCCAGATTCCCACTGGTACACAACATTGGTATCCAGACTTGGATGTTTTCCAAGTACTTGGCTTACAACATCACTGATCTTAGTCCAACAGTATTGCTCTGACACTGGTCCAGGATGTAGACTGCTGTAATTTTGAATCTCTACTGTGTAAGTAAGGTAGCCAACGTCTATTTAGGAACACAAAGATTGTTCAACCACGAATTTCCTCCCCTCTCAAAAAAGGCCACAGTCAGCTATGAAAGCAGACCACCTCAAGCAGTTTTTAAGAGCTAGGTTACAAAAACAGTATTACTATTTCTACCTTATTGTGCTCATTCATGGCACACAGTGAACAGATACCTGAATTTAATCATGTAGTTAAAATGTAAGAAGTCCTGGTTTAGAAGTCCTAGAACACAATTTGCCTTACAGCTCATACCTGAAGTACCACTAACACATGTTTGATTCTCTGGGGAAAAAAAAAATCYGGCATACAGTAGTATGCCATACTGGCACATTTTAACTACCATTTGTAACATCTCAACAAAATAGTATAACTGTTGTTTAAAACTCGTCCACAATGTTGACAAGTTTCTAACAGTGATTTAGCAAAATCACTTTTAAGGGACAGTGTAGAGACCAACTCTAGTTTCTAACGCTAGCACCTATTAAAAAAAATGAACAACAAACTTTGACACAGACCAAGGAATTTGCTAATAACGGCAAATATTAAACAACTTTTTAGATTTGATAAAGGAGTGATTCAGAAATTGAAGTATTTTGCTAGTCTACCAAATAACTTAAGTATCATCAACAGGCAGAACAGGACTGCAATATGCAGATTTAAAAATACCGATTATTCTTAGCAAGTTATGATGCAAACACAGAGCAAGAAACTCAGAATTTATTTATTTATAGTTCAGCAGCAGTGAAAGGAAAATAGACTTTACTGCCTCCAGTTCCACAGCGGCTCTGCCAGACACAAGATGCCTTCTGCTGGGCAAAGTCAGGTGTATCAGCACCCACAGCACATTAAATCCACAACACGGATTATACAACCAGATAGAGTTACGGTACTAATAAACTCCAAGACACATTGTGCAGCCCCTGGTACAAAACGCCACAGGAAGCGATCAAGACCAACTGTAGCTAGGCTTCTTATCCCAAAATAATGTGGCATTAGCAGAAACAGCACATTTGCTTTTGTCTTGCAAGAGACTGCGAAGAAAGAAAGATGCATTTAGTAGACCGCCTCCCTTCTAAGCAGCCAGAGAATTTTAACCCTCCTTTCTGTGCTGTTCTCCCTGGACAATGCTTTTTTCCAAGCAATGGAAAAATTAGTCATACGATTTGCTTTTCCTGAACTGCCAGTGTTGCTCATGAAACACGAAAAAGCAACAGCAATACAGTTGATGAAGGAAGCATAAAGGCAAGAGGCAGATAAGGACGTGAGAAGAGGCAAAATGTAATGGGAAACACAGCAAAAGAAAAGCCAGAGGAAGAGATTAATCTGTCTGCAACCAATTTGATTCACAACCAAGTGTAACTCCTAATACTTCATCCTGGTAGCACTTACGAGTGCAAAACCAAGATATCTAGCCTTGAAAATAAGGGTAAGTCTTGATTAGGAACTACATCAGAAGATGTATGGTGACAGCTCAACCTTCACAGACAGCTAACAGAAAAAGGAAGAAGCATGGTATGCCACAGATAATGGGAATTAAAACATGCAGAAACAGGAATGAGAGAAATGAGAGAAGCAACAGGATGATATAAAAAGCAAGAAAACAACTCCAAAACATTTTTGGTTTAGAGGCTATCCACTTAGTAGAAGTCAAAACACATTTTCTATTGGGCCCTCACACTTCATGATAAAGAGGTGAGAAGGGAAGACTCCCACCAGAAATTAAGTCTGTGGGAACGGCACAGTAACATTGCCATGCTACAACAGCCCTCCACCTCCGAGAACTGCGTATTAAAAATAGCCTTCCGCCTTATTTCTCTCCATCTCTCAGTGCCATTTACTCACATGGTGCTACCAAGCTTGTCAGATCAGCCCTGTCTCCAACTGGAGCACAGAGAAGCCTGAACTTGCTTCTCTCTCCCACCGTTCTCATTTTAAAGAATCCCTTGCAGCTTGCTTGCCTCTCAGACAATCTCAGCTACCTCTGCTGCTGCTGTGCGCTCCATGCGCTGTTAACAGCATACAGTCCTCCACAGGGCAGATCGTATTACTTTTAAAAGCAAACCTCTGTCCCTAGCTCAAGATCTTACGTCCTTTCCTCAACACAAAATCCGCATGAAGACTTGACTTTACTCATCTATGTCATATAAGAATGTGCATGAGTTTTAGGAATTTATAATGATAGCTACTTATCTACTGTTTTACACACCTCCACAGGTGATTTCTAACTATTAAGAACACATTTTACACACTGCATCATGCTACATATATTATCTCATGAATAAAGCTGACAAAGATGTCACTGTTTGTAGCTACTTGTATCAAAGTAGCAGCCCTTTGATGATTTCACTACTTTAGAACACTAAAATATTGCATTTCCTTTAATAGTTTTAGCCCCATCCTCTGCTTTACTAGACAGCAGTAATGTTTTGATACAGCACATATTTAAAGCATTAAATCATAAAATCATTTCTTTGCTGTAAATTGAGTTTCTTCCCTTGCTCAGTGGGTTACTAGCTTTGATTAATGGTTGAGCTTCCCTTATATTTCATTACCTTACAGTGTGAAAGATGCGAGTTACTTAACACTTCCAATAAAGACTTAAAAATTAAAACAAATAAGACTAACAAATTTGCTCATATATTTCAGAAAGTCTGTTATTCCTAACAATAACTTCATATAAAGTGATTTGTCCTTTAAATTATGTTATTCTATTTCTATTCCCCAAAACGTTCCTAAAAGTTACAATTCTGGTTTCTAAATCCAACTTGCTTTGTTTACTCCTCACTAGCTACACCCAACAGCACAGAACCCAGCACACGTAGGTTGTTTTCCATTTGCCTTCTCCTGTCATGTCCTCAGTTACACACAGGTTAGTCTATCCTTTAAACGCTCCACGGGTGGCTTCTTCCCCAGATTTGGACAGAATGAAAGCATTCTGACCTTCTGATTATTCACCGTCAACAAAATACATCTCTCTTCCATAACAGGATGGACTCAAAAGATACAAAACTTGCTGTTTTCATAACTAATACAAACAAATTTGAATACATAAAGGACTGGATCTGTTGCATAACAAAGTGCTTTCAAACACAACCAGTTCTCAGAAAGGAACTCTATTTTGAGGGAGAATCTTGGTGAAAACAATCTTAACCAACACTTGCATATGCATAGGTCCCTTAAAAATACTCCTAACTCCCCAGAGGAAATCAACTCTTTATTTAAAAAGGAAAACAACTAAAAACAACCCATACAGTTGGCCTTTGTTCACAGAAAGACAGAATCGTTGAGGCTGGAAGAGACCTCTTGAGATCACCTAAGTCCAACCCCCTGCCGGAGCAGGCAGTCCAGGACCGTGTCAGTCAGGTTTTGAGTATCTCCAGAGACAGAGACTTCACAACCTCTCTGGGCAAACTGTGCAGTGTTTGACCACCCTCACTGTTAAATGTTTATTTCTAAAGATTGTGACTTCACACAATACACACAGAAGGATGTTGTAAAGCTATTTCAAATCTGTCAGTTGTCCTTTACGGCACTACTACGAGAACAGCGGTATCATTACCCATACCCAGCACATATCTAAGTGCACTGTGATGTTTCAGAAGGCCGCAGAAATTACTTCAATAAACAACAAGCTCTGTTAATTAAGAATGAATTATTTGCTCTTTTATACCACACTCTTGAGTTGGGCTCGTTCAACGAGAAACTGACACAGTAAGCATTTCAAATTTGCTACTAAAATCAGATGAATTTAGAAAGCAAAAGTGTAGATCATCTACTAAATACTGTGGGCTAGGCAGGGTTTAAGTTATCTATTAATTTCTCTGGTTTAAAAAAACAAAAAACAAAAAAAAACCCAATACAGTATTAGTGTTCTTGCATTTCTTAAACTGCAGGAGGATCCACACCGCTATCGTCGGCCTCCACAGCAAATCCCAACGTGATCCTATTGCACTCGGTTCATAGCCCTTGCTGGGGAAAAATGATCGAGAGATCTGTCCCACTGTACACGATACCTAGCCTTTCTGGGACTGAAAGAAGTCAAGTAGGCTTCCATGTGTTTCATGATGGGTTATAATCACTTCTACACTTTTTAGTTAGGCCGAACAGCAAGATGTCAGGAGTGCCCCAAATTCCACAGTGAAGGCAGGACCAGTTAAAAGGGAGGAAAACTAGATGTCCCTAGGATTTTATGTTGGATCTAGAAGGAAAACAGCAGTTCATAAGCTAGATCTTAAAAGTAACTAACGTTTTGTTAGAGATGTGTTTCTGTACTGCATCTAACGTAGGACTATTTAAAAAGACAAGAAGAATTAGTTTCATGCTGTCCCCTTTTTATTCCCCACATAGACCTTCACACGTAACACAATTCACTACCATGAGAAGCTAAAGCAGAACTCCACAGCTCTAATTTTTTAATTGATAAGCCAAAATAAAAATTTCTAACTGTACACATTAAAGATCAACCAAATTTTACACTCCTAGATCCACACTGGTAACTGCAAGTGTAAGGGAAGCTTTCCCCATAACAACTCTTCACATGCTCTCTGCCTTACTTCTCATAAGACATGGTTCAGAAAGAAAAAACAGGTGAGTTCCAGAAATTCCAGTCTCATCTAGTGTCTGCAGGTAACCAAGGTAAGATGCACTGTACTGTGTGCTAGGTGTCATATGGCACCTGATGGACTGGCCTATGTTAAGTTTTTTCTCCCAATTGCTCACATTAATGCAAACTTCATTTGAAGTTTGAGCTTTTATGAAAGTTAACAATTTCATCAAGTTTTGTGCCATTTTAGGCACAAGCTCAAACACAGTCACTCTTTACAGTGGCTTTGTGGATACTCAGTTTACCTGCAACTTGTTCTATAAAAGAAAAATAACTATCTGCATAACAAAACATGTCCAACAGTTCTACAAAAAAGCTTTTTTTTGGTCTTTGAAAGAAACTGGCATTCAACAGTTTATTATCTGAGTCTGACTGACATGTTTGATGACAAGCCAGTGTTACTTTTCACACTGGAAAAACCCCAACAGCTATGTTTCATTACTGCAATGACTCAAGGCCTTTCAGAACTCTAAACAGAAGCAAAGCTGTGCTATACACACACAGCTCATCAAACACTGCATAATGCTACCTGGTTGATAGTGGGATTTTTGTGTAAGCTGTTGAGGTAACCCTGATAATTTGCATCACCTGCAAGTATGATCTTCGGTTTTATTCATCTGGCTTTACTACACGTTTAAATGAACAGTGCCGAGCTTTTTAAGCCGGCTGCATCTTCATTTGTCCCTTCAAGTGGGACAATTCAGAGTTTTCTTCTGAAAACATTACTTTTATAGTGAGTGAAATAAACGTGCACATTCAAACTCTAGCTGTAATGAGGAAAAAACAAGTAGATTTAGAAGTCTCAAGATTAGCTTGGTGGCAAGAATCTACAGATCCACAGTCTGGGTTCTTAATGTTTGGTAGCATTTTCATCCTGCCTCCCAGAGTCACTTCTTCCTATATGTGGAAGAAACATTGTTAGAAACCTTAATTTGATGTGTAATGTGACTTTGGGAGGAGTAGGTTTTTGTGTTTTGTTGGCTCGTGCAAGAGTTCGTTCCCCTGTTAGTCAGCTTTTCAGCATGACCTCACCACACTGATCACACTTGAGAGAACAGATACCTCTGGCCACAAAACTTCTGTTGCTCTACAACATCTTCCCTGACAGGTAGGAGGGAAAAGAGCAAGTCTCCTAAAGAAAGCCAGAAGAGGAAAGGATACTAGAGATAAGTTACATGGAAACCATAGTGTTAAAAAGATGAAAATTAATTCAGTTTCCTTAATTCCATAGGTTTCATCAAACCCCTCAGGTTAGCCATATATTTCCTTTCAGTATTTCCCATTTTATGAAAATCTCTCGTTATAATAGCTGTTATACTGAAAGCCTGAAGAAACACACTCACCAAAACAAACAGATCAGTTTCCCTCCATATGAGCTTCATGTATGTATGTTCCATATCAACTATTCTTAAAAACCTAGGGCTTACATAAACTTGCTCACTGCAGAAGTCTCCAACATCTAGTGAAGAGAGAAAAGGATAGAGGATTCCTTAGCTGTCAGCAGTACCCAAGCATAAGAACAGAAATACAGATACTATACTATGGCGATGATTTCTTCTATTTCCAACTCCTAAATTTGTAGATCAATTTCATCATTGTTTCTGAATGACTTATGGATTCAGTCATTTCCACTACAGGCACTTTACAGATCATTTTGTAAAGGCCATGACATTAGGCATCTTAAGCCAACAACATGGAAGGTGTTTCAGGATTGTAGAGAGTCAATTCTTTCATATAGTATTTGTGACTGCTACAAATACTTTTGTAATTAATTCCTAGTCAGTTATAGGAAAGAGATATTGAGAGTTCTGGGGAAAGAAGAGTGAGCCTAAATTAGGTGAAAAACTTGGCAAATACAAGGAAAGAAGGAGAGGGAACACCAGAACAGGGACCAGAGCATCAGCTGGTTTTCACCCCCAACTTCATATTTGTCTAACTAGACAACAGTATTTGTCAGCCTATGCAGCTACAGATCTTCAAATACAGAGGCACTAGTAACATGAGATGGTTAAACCTTTCCTGTGCTGAAAACTGCTGGCATCAAAAAGCTGGCTCCTTGCATCAAAGTGTTAATCTTTTTTTTTTTTTAACTTACTAACATTTTAACCAGAATTTAAAAAAAAAAAAAAAACAGGAAAAAGCCCTCCACCCACATGCTTGAAGCAAGCTGACATTATATAAGAGAGGAACAAATGAACGGTATTTAGACCTTCTGCAAGGAGGTTTATAGACAAGCTGTTGGTGAAATCAGATCACAGACAATCAATATATTCAAGTATCTGTTCATCTTCAACACTGTTTAATAACTGTGGCATGCAGGCAACTTGAAGCTTGCCCCTTTCAGCATGACACAGCCCCTAGAGAGCCAGGGGGCTGTTGAAAAAAGAAAAGTAGGCTCACAGGTGCTTGAAGAGTTATTCTAGGCACTAGTCTGTCTGAGCCTGTTCAGGTAAATCTCACTTACTTCATTCTCTATTTACTCTCCTTTTCAAAGTCCCCTTCCGTTTGTTTTCCCATCTAACCTCTGTGTGATGACCGCATCCCATTCAGCACCTCTCCTGATCCCATCTGCTGTTCCCTCTCATCCCTGATTGTCTTTTCCCTTGTCATTCTCCACCACCCACCCCCCAGTTCTTCAGGTGAAGGTACCAGGTCATTTTGTCCCACCAGTTCAGTGGGTCAACAATCTTCTCCTGGGTTCATGTGAATCAGGCAAACCTCTGCTCAAAACCACTGAGCTCAGCAAACAGCAGTGGTGGAGGGAGATAATGTTTTCAAGTACAAATGAGAAAAGTCTGCCAAGCGAGGCCTTGTTCTAGTTTTATCCAAGGATCAAAGAATTTATGAAAAATTAGATCTATGTTTAAACATAGGGATCTGGCAAGAAAGCGTCAGCCATAAGAAGTTCTCCCCCAAATAACCAGAAAAAAATCACAGGAAAAAAGAAGCCCAAAATAAAGATTAGCAGACACTCATTTGGGAAAAAAAAACCCAAACAAAAAAAAACCCCAAAAAAGTAATCAGCACAGCCCAAATGGCACGTTAAGATCAAAGAGCTGCTATTTCTAAAACTAGAGAGGAAAGCCTTTTTGGGTCAATTCAAACTGCTTCAGACCGTTGCTTGCACGCTGAAAGAAGGAACACTTAATGCTCAGCTGAACAGTCAACTAGCAGCTTTAGGTTCGTTTTAGCTTAAGATATTTACATTAACAGTAGGCATGAACCTATTTGGAAGAAACTATCATTTTCAAAGTTATGTTTATTCCTGTTCACTTAATACAACTTGGCTTAGCATATCAAACCACAAATGCAGGCTTATTTCTCATTCTGAAAAAGCGTGGACTGAACAGGTTATGGCTCAGGATCTTGAGAACGATAAAATACAAAGTCATCCTTTAAATTCTCTCTTAGCAGTGGATCTGACAATCCCTTCCCATTTGAATTAACTTTTGTTGAAACACTACACTTTCAGTTTCACAGTGTTTTATCTCCATCCCACTTACCGCTCCTTTTTTGTCTTACATAAATACCACTTCATAACCTCCCCATTTTAAGAAAGTGAGATTTTTCTTGTTTAATTCTGATCTGATACAGACAATCTAAGCAGTGCTGACTGGAAAGCAGTGCCCATTAAGTAGTGTGCTGGAGAAGCTACAGAATAATCCTCATTTAAGAGCATAGACCTGTGAGGACCACATTCCACTTGCTACAAAAAAGCAAGACAAAACAATACAAAACAAAAAGTCCAAAGCTCAGCTGGTAACTTCTGCATTCCTAATACAACCAAAACATTTAATTTTAGCAAAACAAGTGCAAAAGTACTAAGACAGACTTAAGAACAACAAACAACTTAAAGATAGAAATTTAAGGAATGAAGCATCTCCATCACATTTGGATGCTAGCTTTCTGATATATTTAGCTGGGTTCTTAGAAACTCCTAGAATTGAGCAGCATGGAACAAAAATAGCCAAGATGATCTTCACTTTTTTCCCTCTAGCTTTCTCTATTTTCCCCACGCCAAAGCATTCAAGAAAAGGCCCGTTCCCAGCCTTCTGTCATTGATAAAATTGGCATCTTAGCTAACCTATTATATTACATATTAAAAGATTATAGAAGTAATATTTATCCCTCCAATTAAACTGCTGGACTACTTACCACTACAGCAACAAACTAATGTTATGTAGCAAACAGCACAAAAACATGTAGGCTGCTTGCATGGTTTGGGTATGCTGACAGCTTTTATATCCTAGGGTTAAGAGGGATAAGCATAGCTATCTGGTACATGCAAGTGCAGCGTTTACAGATTTATTATTTTCATAGAAGGTCTTAAATTAAACAGATAGTAGTATCACTTAAAATTTCACTATAACATCTGTTTCATAACACTCAATTTCAGACTTAACTTCAAAACGTAAAGCATTATTTGTGAACTGCTTCAGTCCTACCCCGGTAGCGCTTTATAACATTCAAAAATGAACACAAGAAGTTTTACTTCTAATATTGACCATCCAGAATTGTATTTTCATAAAGATATCAAACTTTGATACTTTTTGCAGCCCTGAACAGTTATATCAATCAGAAAAATGTAGACAAATAGCATCTATCATTTGTAGCAGGTCTACTTCTGAGGCCATGCAATAGTGAACCACATACCACTGTAAAAGTGATCTTTAAAATAATCTAAACCATATACTACTTATGCAGTTCTAATTTTAGGATTACCTCCTGCCTCAAGACTAAAGTTTCCATAGCCACAAAAGTAAAATTTATGATAGACAGCTACTGTCTTATTCTTGAACTATACACTTTTATTCATGTCTGCAAATTCAAAAAATTAAATACTTCCCTACTTCAAGGCCAGTTCTGACATCTGGATGAATTCACAATTAAGCCTAGTTACTTAGCACTGCTGACAAGATCACGTACACGTTTGATCAAGATTCAAACAAATACAACCCTTATTCCTGAGCAGATTTATTTAGCTTAGGCATTTTTGCATGGCTTATTAGAATCTTTAGAGAGTTTAGCTCCTCCTCCCTTAATGAGTATGGGAGAGTTGAGAGACTTCTGTAATATCTTCTCACAAAAATAAAGTTTTATTTCTCCTAGATGGCAAATATAATTTCTCCTACTGCTGTACTGCACAGCTGTCTCAAAGGAGATTCAAGGGGCTGACTGTTCCATCTCGTTTCTGTAACAGCTGCACCATATGGTGCTGTGCAGAACCATGCAAGTTTAATAATTCAATTTCTGAAGGTTTCCTCACACTCTTCTGCAGCCAGTTTGTCTGATAGCCAAAAAATTTTTTCTTACGTCTAAGACAAGTACGTAGGGCCAGTGATAATTGTTATTGTATGCATTGTACATTAAAGACGTCAGACAGGCTATCTTTTTTCAACTGAATATATTTCATATAGGTGTGGTTATAATTATGAAAAGGAATAGCAAGACGCTTGTTAATTAAACTAAGTTTTGAATATCATAAGCTATTACACTGTGCTGTATGCTTACGGTATCACGTGAACATACAGACAGACAGGAGCACCCCTAACCTGTTACATGTTGTCTCAGTAACGCTGCAGCACAAACCTGCAAGCTCTTCCTAGGCATGTCTGAAAAGGAGATGCATTACAGAGCAAGTCTGTGTGACACCAGTGCTCCAGGTATAACTGGAAGGAATCTGAACAGCAAACACGTACTTTCCTATGAGCTCAAGGAAAGCAAATTGGGGACACCGAGAGCTACATGACAAGGAACCTCAGTGTAATGAGTCCACAGCTATAACCGAGCACCCTGCATAGCTAGATTATAAATTACCCACGTCCAGCCACAATGATGTCATATGCACACAATCTTTGTAATTCTTAATTCCCTTATTCCCCACACACCCTCTTCCTTCCTCCTGTTCAACAGAGACTGGAAATGCAGCAGCTTTTGCGAACTGCCTGAACATTACGACTGAGTCACGACTCCACAGTTAAGGAGAAACGAGCGGCCAGACTTCTACCTCAAACGGGAGCACCCGGGGGCTCTGCCATGGTTCTTTCGGGTTCCCCGACCCCTCTCTCCAGCGGGCCGCGAGCGGCCAGCGGGGCAGCCAGGGACCCCGGCGGGGCACTCCCCGGGCAGGGGGGGGAACCGGCCGCTCCTCCGCCCTTGGCTGGTTACTTGTTAAGCGGCCGCGCCGGCTGCGGTGGCCCCGCGGCTTGTACTTCGGGAAGAGGTCCCGGACCCGCAGCCGATTTCCCCGCCCGGCGGCAGCAGGGCGGCGTGCCCGCAGGAAAGCCCGGAGCTGTCAGAGCGGTGACAGCCGCGGGGAACTTTGCTTGGGGCGCGGCGCGGGGCCGGGCGGCCGC
>JAYKAV010000445.1:1113642-1126022 GCA_035582835.1 Phoebastria nigripes
CCCGGCTGAGCTTGGGGCTGGCGTCCGGGGATACGCAGCAGGTGACGGTGTTGCCCATGGAGCTCGGAGCTCCCCCGCCGGGCCCCGGCTACGCGGCTCCCGGGCTGGGGCGGGGGAGGGGGCGGAGGGGGAGCCGAGGCGCCGGGCTGAGGGAGGGAGGGACGGAGAGAGGGGCGGGCCTCAGCGCCGCATCACCATCACCGTCGCCTCCGCCCCGGCCAGGCGCGGCCCCCGCCCGCCCCAACGGCCGCGCGAGCCCCCCCGCCGCCTCCTGCGCGCGGCGAGCAACGGACCTCGCGCGAGCGGCCACCTTCCCCCGGGCCGGGGGAGGGGCGGGGGGAGGCCGGGGGGAGGCCCGGCCCCGCCTCGCTCCCACCCAATCGTCTCCCGTCGGGACGCCGCGTGACGCCGCTCCGCCAATGGGCGCGGGGTTCGTCACGCGGCCGCCGCCGCGCCCTTCCTGGCCTGCCCCCTTCCTTCCCCACGCGCACACGCACACGCAGCGCCGGCCACCGCCCCTCGGCCACGCCCCCCGGCCCGCCCCCTGGCGGTGCCTCGCCCTTGGCCCCGCCCCCGGGGGGCGCCTGGCTCGCGCTGCCCGGCTGCGCACGTGCTGCAGCAGCAGCAGCAGCAGCAAAATAATACTACTACTATAATAATAATAAAATAAAAATGAAGTAATAAAAAGCAATAATATCGTATAATAAAAGAACACATAAATGTATTAATAAAAATGTTAACAATACCCCGCCCGCGTGCTGCGGCGCCTGCAGCAGTCCGGGGAGGCTGAGGGAGGGAGGCGGGCAGCCTCGCTGCTGCTCTTGTAAGTTTAAAGGGTTGGTTGCGAGTCTCGCCGGCCCTTTTCCCCCATTATTAAAGGTTTTAAGGGCTTCTGGGTTGGTCTGGGGTGTTTTGCCCTCCTGTCCCCACGCACGCTACGCGGGCGGCTGGTGTTGCTGGGCCCCCGGCTGGGCTGGGGGTTGCAGCGGCCGCCTGGGAGCTCTGCGGTCGGTTCTGATGACCTTACGGTGAAGTCCCTCAAGTAGTGGAGCATAAGCAATGCTGCGTCCCGCTGCTCGCCTATGGCTTACAATCTGCTGCTCTGCGCGTTACCTGCACGCAGCCCGGGGAGGAGGCGTTACACGTGGCCGCTGGGATGCCCAGGGACTTTGTTTCGCTGTATTGAAAGCCTCCAGCAGCTGCGTTTTTGCTTGGTGAGTCTCAGCTACCTGAGAGCTTCTCAGAAGACTGGAATGCTCAAATACACTCCAGGGAAGATGGATTAGAGGGCGAGATACCCACAGCAGTCAGAGGCCCTGATAAACATGAACATACGTCATTCTGCAATGGATCACCTCACTATCGCTCCAAAAATTTGACTCTGGCCCCTGATCAGAAGAATGGCTCTACAGAGGACTTAAGAACACACAAGGTATTACGAAACGCTGCTATCATGCTGGCAGCTATTCCAGAGATAGGCAGGCTCAGGGTTTTACTCCATTTTGTAGTACTCCATGTGATCGCGGACGCAGAGTTTTCAGACAAACCATGCCTAGTTTCTTTGAAGAGAGGAAGTCATAGATGCTGCATTTCTAGAATCTGTACAACTTAATCCCAGGCACAATAAAGGGAGGAACTAAGTGATTTATAGTCTTATATGAGGATTATTCCCTCAGACTGATGAATTATACTTTTTCACTTGCCGGCAAGTTCTCTAAGCTGTGTTAGCTAAGCCTCTCTACACGCTACTGACAGTTTGTAAAGCCTTGTTACTCGGGAAAAATCTGACCTTGCTGTGGATTACACGAGGGCCTCAGAGAAGAATTGCTTTCAGCGCTTTTTGAACCCCTTCAGCCCAACATCCCTCCGCAGCCTCTGTACTCTGCTTGGAAAGCTGTAGGACGGCGGGTCCTCCTCCCAGGTCTGGGAGGGACTGGGACTTAACCATCGGGTGGGACAGGAGACTCGCCCGAGTCAGGGAGGGAAAAAAGGGGCTTCACGCAAAACAGCCATTCAGAAGTTGGTGTTTTCTTCCCTCTGGCATTGCATCCACTGATTCTTGGTGAGGATGGTGGGGGAAGAGAAGAAAGCTGGAGGGTTGGTGTGGTTTAGTGAAGTAATTAATTCTCAAGCAAGAATAAGAGCTGGCTTGCATCTGCGCTATTTAATATTAAAACTGGCATAATTTACCCTCTTACACCACAAAAGCAATACCCTTACTTGTTTGCACCTGGCTGACTCGATTTTAAAAAGCAGCAGCGGCTGAGCAAGCTGCACTCCTGCTGTGCTGCCGGGCCCCGTCCGGCGGCTCAGTGCCGACAGAGGCGAGCCTGCTCTGTCCGGAGCAGTGGTAGGAATCACAGGCAAATCTGCACATCTCAGCCAGACAGCCGCGACACTGAGTTTCTTAAACCGTGTCTGTCCTGTTCCTTGCAGCCATGCCAGTGCGTGCAATGGGGCTGCCTGGCTTCGGTGGTACCACCGCAGCAAGTGCCTTGTGGGATCCCAGCAGCAAGCTGGGACCTCTGCTAAGTCTGGGCTTCAGAGCAGCCTCAGGGAGCCTTTTGCCAAAGCTGCGGTTTTGGGCAGTGAAAAATCGTTGTTCAGGGGCGAAGAAGTAGTGAGCAAGAGCGGCTCACCGGGTGGCTGAGTGCTGGGACCCAGCCACGGAGGGCAACAGCCAAAACCGCACGTACTTGTTCCGATACACGAAAAATGCTGGGAACTCGGGGTGGCTGGAGTACGTGACGTGTCTCATTGCTATTTGGGCATGAGGTTTTGGTTCCTCTGCCTCCCAGAGGCTGAAGTTTCCCATGGGTCTCATACTTGTTCTCGGTGTGTCATGCTGCAAAGGGGAAGAGACGAGGGCTGCTCTTCCCTTGCGCTAGCGCTGTTGTAGAATATCAGGATTTATACAAACATGCAGAGGGAGAAAAGAAATCAGTAGTCTGTTTCCCTGTGTAGCCTTATTCATGTAGGTCTTAAGCAAGAGGAAGCTGACTTTAATCCCTGGAAATCACAGAAGCAGCAAAATGTCCCACCTCCCCGTCATTCCAGGAGAATTTAAGCTTCCTCTTCCACATACCTCAGCATGCCAATGAGGAGTATTTTTCCATATCTGTGCACGTTTCCCTGTAGCTGCAGTAATGAGGAATATTCATTTCCCCCTCCATTTTGGGAAAGTAACTCTTAAAATCTTAATACAGATCTGATTTATCAGGATAATATGACAAAACCTGTTGCTGTCTGTATTTTCTGCAGAACCAGGCGATCCTTTTAATAGGTATAGCCTGAACAACACCCTGCAGAGATGAAACACATTATCTTTTATTTATGCAGCTTAGCACTCTATTGACTTACTGCTATAGCAATATACTGAATACCATCTATCATGATTTATTACCAGTCCTGGTTCTCTTCCTATTTTCCGTCTCGTCTTTCTACTGTTTTGCTTGATTTACCCCAGTGAATCATCAGACAGTTTCCATTATAAAAAAATCAATTACGTTGATGTACAATGGGCAGCACATACCTAGTTCCACATTTTGCATGATAAGTAGGCATTTTGGATGCTGGATCTTGGCAATAACGAATGTGTAAGCCGAAAATAGCTTACTACAGACCGTTGAGATTCAACCCCTTTTCCTCCTGCTCCGGGAAGAGGGGTCTGTGCCGCGGGACCCTCAGTTATTGCCCCTTCTCTCTGAGCAGAGCACCAGTGGGCAGCAACCCCCCTTTGCTCACAAACACCAAATACCGTGCTTTTACATAATCAGTTGGACCGAACTGTTTTTCCACCCTGTTTGAAGCGTTTCCCATTAGTTGCAGCGTTCACCCCCCGCCTGGTTTCAGGGCTGTCCTGGTTCACCAGGGCTGCGGCCGGGGTAGGGCAATTCCCAGTGTAGATGATGGTGCAAGGAGGGTGGATCAGTTTTATTGAGCTCTCCTGATTACAGGGCTGGCCCATAAAGATTAGTAAGTCCTATTGCAGAGTAGCAATAACGATGTCCCAGGTAATGGGGGAGAATCGCTGCTATTCCCGGGGAGGAGCTGAGGGTAACACTGGCAAGTGCCAGTCCCACTGATGGCAGCRCGTTGTTTCTGCACCTCGCTTGGGAAGGACACTCCGGCTGCGAGGCGTACTGGGTGAAAACCGCCATGAGAGAGACTTGCAAGTTGATGGAAATAGGATTCACAGGCATATTTGCTTGCTCGCTTCAAGCGAGAGGCAGACACTTGGGAAGAAGCCTGATCATGCGCTACGGCCTATTCTGAATGGGGCTTGAACCTGCACGTTTGCAGACAAAATTCAAACAAATCAGAAAGAACTTGTGTCGTCCTCTGCACTGGGCAAACACTTCTTAAAATGGTGAAAGCTTTTTCTTATGGGACGAGAAAACAGTTTAGCGCTCAGCTTTAAATGCATGCAGTATTTGTAGTTTGGATTAGTGCTGAGCGTTCATGGTCAATTAACCTCTTAGGGATTTCACTTAGTTTCATTTGAGCACTGCCTTGGTGCTGCATTCAACCAGGATAACTCAGGCACGGAGGGCACAGACCAAAGTCCTGGATTTTAGGCAGGTGTGATCCTCAAATGAAGTCGTTCTGGGTTTTTAAATTCTCTCTCTCTTTTCCTGTTTCAGTTGCATACCTAACAGGTTTCAGTCGCTCACTATGGGGAAGAAGGACCAGCCCTCAGTGCTGTCCTGAAGGTYGGCACATAAAAATATCCCCCTCAGAGTGCTGGCCGGGCTCTGAGCACAGAGCAGCAGGAGGCCATGCACCATGCATGGCTCGGCTCGGGGAGAGCATGCCCTCTCCTACCCGGAAGCCATTCCCCACCGAGGCAGCCATGCCTTAATGTGAAGGCAAACGTATCCTGGTGAGTGGGTTATAGCAGGTTTTCTTGCAAGGTACTGCCCAGCTGAGCCAGCAGACCGGAGATTTGCAGTGCCCAGAGCATGCATGGATGCGCTCGGGGCAGGGACGCAGGCCCTACAGCTGCCGGGGGCGAGATGCACCTCTCTGAAAACCAAAGGTAGGAGTAACTTCAGTAGGGTCCCTAGGTCTGTCCTCAAAAGCATACTGCATCTTTCTCCTGGGGAACAGAGAGGAGCAGAGCAGCCTTTGACTTTTTCTGGCATTGTAGGTTTGCTTTTTTTTTTTWAAAAAAAAAACGGAATCTTGCTGTTAYGAAGATAAAAAGTAATTATCTTGCATTTGTGTTAACAAAGAAAATGTGACCTAAATGTAACCTACAAAGTAATAGCTCAAGGGTACTGACTGCCAAATGGATTCCAGCGGGTGTTAATGCCAGGGCRGATGGGAGTTTATAAATTTGACACGTAATGTCACTATTCCCTAAAGAGAGCATGTTTGTTATACAGGCCTTGATTCCTCCACCAAGTGATGGCTCATGTTTAACTTTTAATAATGCATGGTGGGGAGAGAGTATGTTTGCTTTAATTTTCACAAAAGTGAAAGCAACTTTCCAAAATGTGGGAAACGAATCCTAATTTAAGCCCTCTGGGGAAGTCGCTGTAATCGCCAGGACAACTCCACACAGCCTTTAAGGAAGGCCAGGCGGGATCCTGAAATGAAACCCAAGTCAGATCGTGATGACGGCCGAAGGAGGAGCAACCTATATTCCCGAGATGCAGAGATGAAAAAGACCCGTGATTTATTCTGAAAATACAAAGGACCAGATTCACTCCTGATGGTGAGTCTAATGAGGTCAAAGGATCTACACCAGTGAGGAACGTACCCTGCCAACTACTGAATGCAGCTTCTGAGCTATAAGCTTAACTATATGTATAATTATTTGCAGGGTGCATAATAAATGAAGACTGCCAGGCTTGACAGGACTAATATTAGTGCTACCAGCTGTGTTTTGGCTTGTGGGCTCACAGGGGAAGGTAATTCTGTCTCTTTACTTGGCCCGTTTGCCCCATACATGTGAGCCGCTGTCTGCTTGTGTTCAAAGGAACTCCACTTCTCAGACAAGTCCTTACATTTCCTACCTCAAGCTTTCCCTGCGATGGTTACTTGTAGGTAGATTTGTGCATGTTTTTATTTAACTCCCTCTCTGAAAGCTTAGCGCTTGCGTTCATAACCACACAACCCCGTGGTCCCTTGCTTCATGATGCAAAACCAGGCTTCCCTTCCTCTGTAAGCAGCAGTATCCCTGAGAGGAGACGTCTGAAACCACAATTACGAGCTCCTATCTGAATAACGACCCTTGAAAAATTCCCAAATCCAAGGGTATGTTCTTGCAACAAGAAGCTGAGAGTCTCCTAAAACTCTTGAAATTAAATTGTAGGATTTTCTGTAAGCCATCCAGCTTCACAGTCACCATCAGTCCCAGAAATGGAGAATGGCTTCTTGCAAATGCTCGGTTGTGCTTCACAGGGCCAAGAATCTTAAATCCTGTAAATTCTGCTGTTATCTTCACCTTGACTTAGTACTGCACATGCCTTTCCAAGGCCATGTGCCTCCTTGCTTGTCCGCAGGGCGATAACACCAGCTCTGGGATGTGTTTTGTTCAATTTCTCCCTTCTTAGAAAGTGTCCCAGCTGCGGGAGAAGGAGTGCTTTCTGATCTTACTCTCAGGCAGTTTATGGATAACTTGGAGACGAGCCAGGACTTTGTCTTTTCCTGGAAACGTAGCTGCAGGAAGAATGAATCACCAGGTTGAACCTGTATAACCAACTGAAAACAAAAGCTCAGACTTCTGTGTCTCACTGCTCCAAATAATGGGGGGAAAAATAGGCATCCTGTTTTGAAATCCACTACCAGCTGACAGGACAAAAATATTGCACGCGTGATTGTCTTTTGAAGCTGACAAGTAACGTAAGACTATGGCCATTTAAGGGAAAAAGCCTGAAGCAAAACAGTAGTTAGGGAAATAGAAATTCCCAATGTTTTGGGGGAAAAAAGTAACCAGTGAGGTTGTTCAGAACACACAGGGTGGATATTTAGTAGCCCTAAATTTTCACACTTTTAAATCATCTTCTGTACTACCTTTGGCTAGTGGTGAATACATGCAAACCAAGGCTGGGAGCCTGTGTTTCGTAGCATCAGGACAGACTGCAGTGCTGGTGTCATTGATTAAATCTGTCCTTTTGCCTCTGCAGCAATCTAAGGTGTCATTACAGGCAATGCAGAGGCTTCTTGGCTAGCATGCGAGCATCTGGATCGCTGCAGGGATACCAACAGCACAAACATACGGCAGTTAATGTTTCTTTACCTTAGCTTCTCTTTTCTGATCCTACCTTCATTTTGTCTTAAGGAAAAATAAAACTAGCTTCACAGCTATCAAAGGCTAAGCTAGAGTTAATGGAGACTTAATACCTGAGAAGGGAATTTGAGATGTGCTGAAGCCAAGAAAGACAGAGGCCTGCAAAGCCGTGCTTTGTGCGCTCCTGGGCAGGGGGCTGGCAGAACTACTATTTTGATGTACCAAGTGTTAGAAGTAGCTATTACTGCAGGTCATGGATACAAACTTCCTATGAGGAAAAGGAAAATGCTTTCCAGTATTCTAACACAAACATTAACATGGATGCATGACTTCATTCAGAAAAGTCAAATTGCATGCATAAGCCCTGCAGTAAGTTTGGTTAAGTTAAACTTCTGAAGGTTTAATTCCAACCCTGGGCCACCAAAGCCTGGAAGGCGGCTCTGAGGAGCCCTTCCTGTTAGCTTTAAGGTACCTGAAATTGCTTAGACTTGACTCTTCCTTCTTCTCCATTGTCTGACGGATTTTCTTTCTAAGGAGTGGAGAAGAGAAACACTGCCAATACCTTTACAAATTACACTAAACCCCCCACATTTTTCCTAAACTTGGATTCTTCTTGGTTTTAAAAGGGTAACCTCTGCACTGAGGCAGATCCTTTTGCATCTGTGTGAATGCTATAGCTGTTGTCTGCCTGTCCATATAATTGTTTTTAAATTGTTTCAAATTAGTTGTTGTTAACTAGTTTTAAATTAATGCAGTGCATTCCTTGCACTGTAATTTCCTCTCCAATTATATAACACTGCACCTATAGAGCACATCAGAAATTTGGCCACCTAACGTTAAGCCTCTAGATCCATACTCAGACCCCATAAAAGGGAGTTTTTTGCAGCATTTTTCCCCGCCCCAGTATCYCACATGCCAGACACATGTGTTACCCTGGCCTACAACCATCAACCAGCTGCAAGGAGCACAGAAGCTGCTGGCGGAGGAGGGCAATCACAGCACGGCACTGCCATTTCCCTACCACAGCCCCGCGCTCACAGGAGCACTGCCGGAGCTGCCCTTCCCGGTATCCACCTGTGTGMGCACTGATGCCTGCTCACGCGTCAGTCGTGCTCCGGTGGGTTAGGGACTCTCCTGACACAAGACCCGACACGTGGCATCTCATGGCCTGGAAGTCCAGCAGCTGGAGACGTGGGTAAGGCTGTAGGTCTGTGAACATCTGAGGGTGCAGTGGTAAGTGGAGGAGGTTTCCAGCAAATGAAGTGCAGCTGGAACTGCAGTGGTTGCGTGCGAAGAAGAGCTTACTCATTTTGCTTTTTGTTCCTTAATTAAAACTTCAGAATAATGTCAGCTTTCAGACCTGCAAGGTCTTTGAGAGATCAGTCACATAATTCCACTAAAAGCTAAGTGATCTTTCTGTAACAAGACATTTTAATAAATGTGGTGATTACGTATGACAGTTTATCAAGATGCGATGTTGAAGATGTAATGTTACTGATGGGAGCTATTCCCTCTTCAGAGGCTCCAGAAACTTCCTGCGTTTCAGCTCAAGCACTTATGAAATTATACATCTTCATATTTTTGATCATTACTTCCATTGTTTAATGTAACTCTGTGTGTAAAGGAAATGACACGCTAGATCAAACCATACATTTCTTTCAGTATTTAACATTTTTTGCAAGGATCTTGCTGAAGCAGCAAGTTATAAGGTCTACTGATAACCCGTCAGTTTCTGCAGAAACTTAGGTTTTTGTTTTTAATTCACCCCATTGGTTTCAAAGATGATCCAGATCAGTTCAAGCTGAGGCTGACTTGATTCTGCAACTGCGAGCTGTCATCAGCCAAATTAATCTCTGGTTTATTCCCTTTGTATTTAACAGCAAGTGATTCACTGCCCCATCTATCTCAGTGGTGTGGAGAATCTGGAAGCTACTGGTAAAGATGAAAATGTAAAAATTGTTAAATCATTTCACTGCTAGTCATTTGAATGGCCACTTATGGTGATACTTAGGGAGAAAGACCCCTTTCTTCTCCGGGTTTTCCTCCAAGCTTTGTGTTAGCTCGTGTTCGTTTGGTTGATGAAAGCTCTTAGCAAAACAGATATTTGTCCAAACTTTACTTCAAAGACAGTTTTCGTATTTCAGAGGAATGACAACCAGAAGTAGCTGCTATTTATTTAGAGAGGAAAGGATTAAACGTGTCTGACCAGAAGTTTCTACACAAATGTAGAACAGAACCATTTGGAATAAGGCGTTGCTGTCAGAGGGTTATCAACAACACAGGTTTCTAGATAGAGTTTAAAAAAAAAATCAGATTGTTTCTATTTATACCGGCCTTTGCCTTGGTAACCAGAGACTGCGTGAGGGATGCAGTATTTTCCCCACATCATGGATGGCTCCAAAATCCATGCGCAGCCATGCGGTACATGCAGTGTCTGCAGAACTATCACAAGAATTGTCACATTCATTTCTAAGAGAGGATTTTAAATATTAAGCAGGAAAGAGAAGATTTCAGAAAGGGAGGTATATTAGTATAGCTTCAAAATAATTTGCTCTCATTTCTGTCTCATCTACTTGATTCTTTGATCTTCTGAGTATTACAAGGACCATTGCTCTTAAATGCTTTCTTAATTACCCCAAGCAGCTTACCTGCATCTGAGGTAGCAGGATTTACTTATAGTTGGACACATTATGCCTTTGCTCTGTCAAGTAGTTGAATAAGAATGGACTTGAATCAGTGTTTCTTTATACTTTAACTCATTCTTGCTTGCTTAAAATCAGCTATTCCCTACTTTGCAAGTTTACCTGCAGCTTAGGTGTCCTTGTAGCCTTCTGCAGTGTTTCAAAGCTGAAGCAGGCTATGTTCTTGCAACTTTATTGTTGTGCTAAGCTCCTGCCCTGCTGGGAGAAAAAGCATTTCAGTTCTGGGCAACTGTTTTAGGCATAATTCTTTGTTGTTGTGTTTTCCTTATCCTTTTACTGTCAGGAAGGGTGGAACAAACCAAGTCTCCTTCTCTGTCACTATAATACTTGGGTACTGTACCTTCACAGAAAATGGATTTGGAAAGGGGAAAAGCAGGTAAATATAGGCTTAGAATGAATATGGGAACCGGGGCCCTTACTGAACTTCTAGTGGACTTGCTTCCCTTTTAATAGCTTCACTATCCAGTTATGATCTGGAAAGTAATTTCTGATCTCCTTTATAAGGCTCACAGAAGTCAGTGCCAAAGTAACATTAGCAGGGAAGAAGGGGAAATAGTTCTGGGATGCGGAGCAGGATTGGTAGAGAACCTGCTGGGCTCCAAAGATACTCAGGGATATCTGACTTACAAAAACACGTTCTTGGGATAAAAGCACTCACTGCATTATTGTCTTTGAGAACACATGTATAAATTTTCACATACAGCCTTCTTTCACTCTAGTTGCTGTTTTGCCAGACCCTAGGTCTTATGAAGTACTGCAGGGGAAGAAAACTGCTCTGGGGGGGGGAAAAAGGGAGGCAGCTGGGAGCACTGGAGTCCTGCCACGCTCCTCCACATCTCCTCGGCTGGAGATCCCAGGGCTGGCATGTGGTGTTGGAGGTGGAGGCAAAAGCTTTGTGCCATTTGGGAGTTTCCCTCCATTTGCCTGATGGTGTAGTTTAGGCACAGCTAAGTGATTCAAAAACTCATCCAAGCAGAGTTCTCATTTCAAGTGTAATCACTCTCATTGTTTTTCCCACGCTGCCTATATAAATAATTTAAAAAATAATCGAGATAATAGCACAAGCAGTTTCAAACTCTCAAAAGCAGGAGTAGTGGCAAGGGACCAGCACTTTAGGACATAAAACCACAGTAAGCTGAATCATCGCACCTGCTCTGGCATGTTTATGAGGAGAAGTCTGAGTTGCCATAAGACAAGTATGAACTGGTTTGGGGCAAGTGAAATTCTGGTTTCCATTCCCCTACAGTAGCAGAACCCTAAAAACAAGCTTTAGTTCCTGCTACCCCTGTGCAGCCTGTAACGCTCCTCCACAAAGGCTTTCATGAATCTTGAGCCACTCTGTTGAAATCAACAGCTTTCAGATGTAACCACATTTGCTTTTGTCTGCCAGCCAGATTTGCTGCTCCCTGTGGGAAAGAGTGCGGATGTTTTCTGGAGCTGGTTACGCTCCCCAACTTTGAGGGCCAGCCTCGCCCCGTTGGTGGCAACGCTGCCGAGCCACACAGCCACTGGAGATGGGTGCAGGGAAGGCACGCTGCTCCCCTGCCATGCTCCCCCAGGTGTGGTCCTTTGCACGCGAGGCCTGGCCCCTTGCAGAGGCTGAGGAGCATGGCTGGAGGTCCTGCGCCTTTTCGTGGAGTACCTGCAGCAGCGCCTCCAGGCAGCCAGAGYGCAAGCGCTGCCAGGACGCTTCCCCAGCCCTCCCATGGCCTTTAGTAGTCTTTGGAGGAAGTTCAAGTAACTGGAGATGGAGACACACAAAGGAGAGGAGCACTGTGTTGTTTTGCCAAACAAGAGATTAAACGGAGCCAAAGGTGAAGAGAAGCCCATGCACAAACAATGCCTCAGGAGCGTTACTGCCACACCACCACTTGAGAGCAACTTTGGCTTTACTGCCTTGGTCAATGCTCTGACCGAGATGCACAAGAAGTGTTGTGTTTCTGCGATGGTTACCCAGTTATTGAGGGACTGCTTCCAGGCTGGTGATGAGCACTTGCAGAGACAATGTTCACTGTGCCAGCAATGGAGGACCGGTGGGCTGGACCGGTGGGTTGTCCAGGCCGGTGGGCTGGACAAACGCCTTTCCTTTGCAGCGACTTTCAAAAACCCCTGAAACAAAACCCACGAGGCAGAACCACAGAGAGCCTGCGGGCACAGCAGACGGTGTCCCACAGGGCGTTTCGCACCTCGTACCTTTTTTCGTGGCACGTAGGTCTGAAAATGCGAGAAGCCCCGGGGCCCCAGCCTCCCGCAGGAAGCAGGGTAATGCCTTCCCCCCCCGGGATGCCCCGAGGACCTCCCAGGGACGGGCGCAGGCACAGCCCTTAGCCAGCCAGCGGCTTCCCAGTGCCATACCCCGCGCTGCCAAGCCCGCGATGGCCGGCACCAGCCCCGGGCCGCCGGCAGGGCCCTGCGGACGGCCACGGCTTGCGTTCGGCCTT
>JAYKAV010000445.1:1126961-1235995 GCA_035582835.1 Phoebastria nigripes
GAGATCCTGGAAGACTCCAGGGGAAACGAGCCACCTTAAACCCTGCACGGCCAGTGCCAAATACGGGAAATGTTCCGGATAGCTCACAGAACTCTCACCCATTTCTTAACAGTGGCCCGTGATGTTTGCTTAACGCCCTTCAGAGCACAGCATGGATCCTGCTGCTTGTAGTGGCGAGAAGGACTGCTGATAGACTTATCTTGGGGATAAGAACCATCCAAAACAGAGGGGTTTGTGGCAGGCCCAAGGCTGCAGGGCYGTCGGTCGCAGTACTGCTGTAGGAATGCAAGGGTTTCCCATCGGTTGGGTCTCTGTCCAGACACAAACTGCACTTTTACCTCTAGCTTTAAAGAACAAGCATAGCAATTTTAGCAAACTCCTCAAATGAATCGGTGCACAGGGCTGTTGGTCTTTCCCGACATCAGCTTTGACCAAACTTGCTATGGAGAGCGCTCCTTGTCAAGATTTCTGTAAAATGCAACGCACGTTAGATACAAACAGATAGAAGTGTTATTACTTTACTTTCCCTATGTCCTTCCTGACGGCATGCCAGTGTTGGGCAGAAACCTTTTGAAATACTACGCAAGATACTATGAAACCTTAKCCGGGACTTTTGCCATACTGTGTTCATTCACCAGTGTTTGACACCACCCAGCTTTTCCTTTCCAAGTGCAACTATTTCTGCCTCCTGTTATCTTTGGGGATTCATGAAGCAGTGTTGCCACATCCGAGTTGTAGCCTCCGTAGTTCTTTTTTTCTTTTGCCTTTAAGAGTCTTCCATAAAACTCACAAAAAGACCACACGTGCACACAGGAGGCAGAGAAGGGCTGAACAAAGTCTTGCTGCAGACCTGAACTGCCTGACCCTTCCCATAACCTTCTCTCTCAGTGTAAATCAGAAATCCAGTGTTCAGTGTGACTGAAATGAGCCGTGTGCTTAACTGCCCTTGTCTCTTGGTTTAGGCTGTTGTCTTGTGTGCTTATCTGGAGATGGGAGGCATTCATGTCAGGGATCGGTCTGTGATTGAGCTGGGAGCTGGAACTGGATTGCTGGGAATAGTGGCCACGTTATTAGGTAAGGGCTTTTTTTTGTTTGTTTAAAGCAATTTACAGCTGTAGTAAAACTGGCACTTCTACATCTACATGCCTGGTATAGAAGTTAACACCAAAGCTACATATGTGAACTGTGATGTTTCCTGTCTGAGTCATCTTCCTTTCTTGTTAGACTTCAGAGCCTGCTGCGTTATTTATTGTAGCGATGGTGCCACTGCAGTTTACTTTATGGTGGGACCCTGCTAAGGCTGACGCCTGTTACTATGGTACTCAGCTCAGCAGCATTAAGTTCTGCAGCTATTCTCCCCCAAGGGAGTGAGCACCGTGCTTGCGGTCTTCTACTTTTCCTCATATGCAGCACAGATAAATCTACAGACAGAAACCACTCTCTGAGCTTGTGTAAGCCTTGTTAGCCTATCTTGCAGATGGGGAGGCCAAGGTCTGGAGAAATGAAGTGATTTGCCTGTGATCTGTCTATGGCTAAGGCAGGGACTGGGTATTATGTTAAATTTGCGCTAACTGTCCCAGGTTAACTTTGTAATTCAAAGCTGTAGTGGCTGTGGAAGGTGCCTATTCAAATAATAAAAACAAAGCAGTTTGACAAAATACAGTCATACCATGCAAAATCACACAGGCATAACTTCTGTCTGACCTGTGAAAGAGGCTCTCTAGCTGCCTCTCTCCTACTGAACAAATACGGAATTGGAGCAGGTTAATTGTAACAATCCCTGTAACTTACTCTGTTGTTACCTATGGAAAGGCAGAAAGTAACTTCTCTACTTCCATGCACTAAGAAGAAGCTCCAGAAAACACTTTTTGTTCCCTACCCAACTTAATCTTCATGTGGAGTACACTTTATATTCTTAAGTGACGGATGAAGGGTAGGATGTATGTAGATAGTGGGCTTTTTGCTTGTTTTGTTCTTTTGTTTGTTTGTTTTTAATCAGGCAGCTCAGGGGAGTTGTTAATGTTTAACACGAACTAAGGAGCCTGCTTGACTTAGCGCATTGTATTCCAAATGCTGTATTTATGGACATTGACTATATGTCTGAGACATATACTCCTGTACTGCTTAGGTGCTCGTGTTACCATCACAGACAGGGCGGCAGCACTGGAGTTCCTGGAGTCAAATGTACAGGCTAACTTACCTTCTGAACTACGTCCGAGAGCTGTGGTGAAGGAACTGACTTGGGGAAAAGACCTGGGTAACTTCCCTCCAGGAGCATTTGACTTCATCCTGGGTGCAGACATCGTTTATCTGGAAGAAACTTTTGCAGAACTGCTCCAGACGCTGGAGCACCTGTGCTCAGAGCAAACTGTGATTCTTCTTTCCTGTCGTATCCGCTATGAACGGGATCACAAATTCTTGAAGATGCTGAGAGGCCGTTTCTCTGTATATGAGGTCCACTATGATTCCAGTAAGGATGTTCATATCTACAAAGCACAGAGGGGTAGTCGCAAGGATGACTTTTGACTCTATGCTTTGTTAGTAAACCACTGATGCTGTTCAATCCTCCCCTTGTTTCTACTCAATACACTTGTTCCTAAGCATATAATTGCAGTTGTGTTATTTCACTGGCTTCTTGTTCTGATCACTTGGTCTGATACAGCAAGGATTGTACTTCTGTTCTGCATATTGAACCTCTGCTTCATTTCTCAGTGGAGTTGTACAGGGTCTTCCACTGACTTTTTATCAAACGTAATTTTTGAAACTGATTTAAGTTGCAGAAATCTCCAGGCATCAAAAATGTCATCAAGGGATCTGTTGTTTAGTGTCAAACCACACTTAATTTCTGTGGGAAACTTAGAAATAGAGTGTTTTTTTTTTTTCCCCGTATCACTTCCTTAACTCTAGAAAAGTAAAAGTGGATGAAATGTAAGCTAAGACTCCAGGTCTAAATGCTTTAACTCTTCAGGCCTTCTGCATCTTAAAAGTTGTGGTAAAAGAAGCCACTTAAAGGGCAAAAACAACAAAGGCAGCTGCTATAAAGTTGTATTGCTGTCACTGCTGCATTGAAGAGGCATAGGGAAACAAAGAACAAAATCTGTGTAGGGGGTGGGTTGGAAATCAATATTGCAGAGTAAGCCAACTTAGAAATCATTGGTGTTTTTACCTGACTTGCAAGCATGGAGGCTGTGCCTGCAGGACCGAAGCAGTTGTGGTTCAGAGGTTGTCCCTAACAACCTTTCTCCCGCACAGATCAAGGCTCCTTGGAGCAGATACACATGCACATGTGCCAGCAGGGAAAGTGAAACAAGGAGATTCAAACTGTTCTTTAAATATCATATCGGTCCCTGACTCTCAAAAGTACTGCTAAATAATGTTATACTTTCTGCCTTTGCTTGTGGCTCTCTGTYTCTGAGAGCTGTTATTTAGGAGAGGAGGGTGCTGCTGTGAAGTCTTTGTAGCTGGGGGAGTACTTATTCTTGTATTTCTYGGAACCTTGGGGCAGGGTCTAGGTTTCGTCGTGCTTTCTGTGCACAGTGGTAGTTAGACGCTGTTCTAAGTAACTGATTTTGTACCTTAAGCTTGTAAAAACACCTGTGTGTGTTTATCCCACAAGATCCTATGTGAAAAATGCTGCAGCTGGGAAGCCGGCTCGCACCAGCAGCAGACTTCCTTCTCTTTCCAGTGGTGGAAGAATGAAACTGGTGAAAACAATGGCCTAATAGACGACAGCTACACTTCTAAATGCAGGAATTGCTATAGTACTTTTTTTTGGTGGATGTGGAATTTTTTTTTTTTCTTTAAACTTAACTTACAAAGCCCCAGGTCAGGTTCAGGCTTTAAGCGTGTGCATGTCTTTGGCACTGGCAACAGCAAACACCAGCAGCTTCTTCAGGCCATGGACGTTTGGAGCTCTTTATCACTTCTGCTTCCATCAGACTTCCTAACTGGAAAAGATGCAGAGGGTCTGTGGTCCAGAAGTGATGTGCAGACTGTAATCTGGAAATGACGCGTTTATCATTACAGCTCCCATGAATGAGGCCCAAAGGTCTTGTGCTTCATCCCTGACCTGTCTCTCACGTGTTTTCAGCTAAGTTCCTTGCTTGGCTCTGGACTCGGCCTGAGAGTTGCTGCTCTAAAACACTTGCTTACAGCAGTATCCTCAGAAGCCACACGGTGTCACTAAAACAGTACTTACGCAGCTGGCTGGGACTCTGCAGTCTGAAACTAGAGTTGAAGTCCCTTCGAGGGAAGGAAGACAGCACCTTTAATTAAAAGCAGAACATGATATGAGCTTTAATGTGCCAGACATGGCTTTTTCTGTCCTATCAACTGGGTGAGCCACAGTTGAAAAAAATTACGAGCTCTCCCCACTCTCTCTCTGGCTCTAGTTTTCAGAGTGTGGCTGTAAGTTCTCACCACTCCTCTTCCTTTTCCTCCCCACTGGTGTTTCCTTGTCTCCAAGCTCGTCTGTGGTCACTGTATGTTGGGCTCCCCCCCCGGGCTGGAGCTGGCAGAAAGCAGCGTGCTGGTGCTTGGGCTTATGAGTGCCTGTGACTTGGTGCGTGGGGAAAGCCTGCTACCTGGCTGTGCTCGGCCCTCGCAAGAGGCTGCAGCTTGCAGTACTGAGAGCCTTAGCAGCTTGTGTTGTTGCCATAGTAGGAACATGCTTAAAAAGCCYGCTTAAATAGCAGAGTAAAGCCCAGTCTAGTACAGAATAAAGCCTAGTGCAGCAACCTACACACTTTTAAGAAGGGGGCTTTGCTCCAGGCCTTGCTTTGACGATAGGAAAAGTTTTRTACTTTTAAAACAAATCAGTTTAATTGCATCTTTCTAATTGTTCAGCAGCTTTCAGTGTCTGTTTTCCCATTGCTGCTGTTACAGCCTGTAGCCTTCCTGCGAGAACAGGCATGTGCTGGAGGAGACCAGGCTTGGCTTCTTTTGCCGTGTTGCTGTTGCACAGCAGCTGTATGCAAACATGAGGGAGTGTATGTTTGAAGGCTGAAGCAATGCTACTGCCCGTAAGTAAATACTTGTGGAGAAAAGTGGGAGGTGACACTGGCAGCTCAGGTGAGTGCCTTGCCCCTGACCTGCAGAGCTGAGCTCTTGGTGGCCCCTCCCCAGCTTAGCAAGTGGCACCCCCTCAAAGGGATACCTTCTCCTCTGACTGCTACTGGGGTGCGGGCACTCCTTTAGATTCAGGAGACCGGACCCAGGAATATTGCGATTAGGCCACCACAAGAAGCACATTAGTTCTGGTTGCTTTTTAAGCTACAGCGTTTAGGGGCAGGCACCAACTGTGAGAACGTAACTCAGCTGAAACCTACAGCCCACTCCCCCTGGGCAGTGCTAACGCCCACCCGCACCAGGCACTGAGCAGTGCCTTCTGTTGTCCCAGGTTGGGCTTCACAGCTTTTTTATATTCCCATCACGCTTAGCTTCAGGGAGATGTCAGGAGTGAACCATGCCAGACGTGCAGGACAGAAGTAGCAGAGGCGTAACTGCCCGGTGAGTGAGCACACAGAGAGCAGCYCTCCGCGATGCCAGCTGCAAACTCTGGTGTCCCGACCGATTGGTCCCAGGTGAGCTTCTGCTCTAGTATGAGATGATGCATGGTAATGCTTCAGTGGCTGTTTGGCAATTACACTAACACCCTGCCCAAGCACTTTCCGTCAGCCTGTTCATCCCAGCACTAGAGAAGTCAGCGTGATTCTCCTTTGGGTGGTTCCATTGCATTGGTCCTGTTTTGTAACAGATGAGGTGAACTCATCTGTGGGGAGGATGTGTTTGGGCATGGGTCCCCGAGTAGTGGGGCAATGCATAAATAGCCTCTTGAGAAATAAAATACTCACCCTAGGGAGAGGATCCAAGTCACAGGGAAGTGACCAGATAAGACATGAACATGCTGCGAGATTGTGAAACCACCCCTGAAACATGCCATTCTGCAAGGGAACAAACTTTTCTAAAATGTCATTGCAACTGAAGTCATGTTTGATTAATATTAAGACACGGAGTATGAAATTCAGCTCTGTATCTTATGGATGAAGAGCCTCAAGGTGCAGCAGTGTCAGAAGAATCGGGTTTACCAGCTGACCTACTGACTGCACAGGGATCTGTGTTACCAGATTCTTTTCAGTGTGAAATTCAAGCCAAACTGCATTTTTATCTCATGGACTAACCCCTGTTTGGGATTCTCCCTTATTACTGAGATGCAGATTTTTCTGAGCAAGTACGTGAATGGCATTATGAAAACGCTCGGTTGTGAAAACCACAAAATCCCAGCCGTAATGAGCTGACCTTACTGCTTCCCCTTGATTTCACTGGAGGTGTGTTTACCTCAGTGTTGAATTTGTTCTTCTGGCTTTCATCCCAGTGTTTGGATCCAGCCTCACAGATTACATAATTGGGTTGCGATCCTTTGCAGTGTTTGCTGCCTTCTGTTCTGCTCTGTTATTAACATCAGTAGTACATGGTTTACAGGAATGCTTAAAAGTGGGAAAGAGCGTACTTAACTGTGAAAGGGAAAAGTCTTTCACACATTATTAAACAACAGAACTAATTGCCACCAGAATGGATACTGGAAAGCAGGTTTAAAAATACCAGAAGTGGATGTTTTTCAGGACTTAACCTCTCACTAATCTAATTCATTTTAATTAAGATTAAAAAAGCCTTCCCTTTGGGGAAGATATCTCATGAATACTTACAGCAGGCCACAGATCCTGAGAGGACACCATAGTCTGCTTAAAATACGCCTTTTCCCATATTCCTATCTAGCTGCCATTTGCCACTAAATTAGTGTAAATGGAACATCCTGCTCAAAAAAGAGACTGTAGAGTTTTTTAAAGCATGTTTATGTGACTGCACATAAATGTTTGTGTAAAAAGGGAGTTATGACAGTTTATACCACAAAGGTTACAGTAAGAAAAAGCACTTCTTTATGACAATAATTCACAAATTCACAAGAATCACTTTAATATACAAAGCAATTACTACCATTCTGAAACACAAAGCAGCTAATATGTACATAGTGTTAATAAAATGCATTATAACCCAGTACAATTTTTTTTTAAAACACAGATAAAGCACAAAAAATTAAGTAAAAAAAAAAAAAAAMAMAACAGGGATGTTTCTAGATTTTTGGGGAAATGTAAATAAGAATTTATTTCCCCCAATAATGGATTTTCATTTAGTCTTTTAACTTCCACAAGTATGTGGGAGTCGAGCTCAAATACCCTGTTCTGTGCTGACATGGTTTGGGTAAAGAATCAGAAATGCAGATGAGGTGAACTTACTCTTTCCAGCTTACATTACAAAGGGAGAAAAATAACCCTCGCTCTGGAAGCTTCCCTGAAAAACGTTGTTCCAAAAACATTTCAAATTATAAATCCAGAGTAGAAACAACTCATTTTTGAAGTGAACAATCAATCTGTGGACAAGTCTGTGGAGGGGTTGGCTGCCAACTAGCACCTCTTCTTGCCCTGTTCCCCATCCCATCCCTGGAAGTCCGTAAGAAGCAGCACAGTTTCAAATCTCATACAAACTCGAAGTTCTAGAACTTTTTAAAATTAATGTTTTAATATAAATAAATGTCATTACACACACAAGAAATGGAGTGGCACCTGGATAAAACACAACTTGTGGAGAGCATCCGAACATCCTTAGTTCTTAAGAGTGGCCATTTCCAGGTAACTAACTGGCTCAAGGCCTGCCTTCCCCCCGCTCTCACTCAGCTATCCCCTAATTTAGAGAAATACATAGCTGAGGCTGAGACCGAATGAACCGACTGCTCCCAAGTCGTGAGTACAGTAAGTGGTCAGCTTATGAAGTGAGCCAACCGCGGATCATTACAGCCTGTCCCTGGCCCTTTCCCTGCCAGCACACAGCTCCTGAGGGCAGCTGACTTCTCCTGCCTCTGGCTGGTGAAAGCAAGACCTGAACTCACCAGTTACACAGCAAGTCACAAACTGCACTTGCAGTATCAGAACGCAGACAGGTCACCGTCTTCAATTTGTGCTACGCAAACTAGCCCAAGCAAGTCTCTTTGTGGGCCAGAGCTTAAATACATTTAAAAAACACATTCTAAGGCAAAACACTTGAAATGCAAGCCCTCTTTACCAACTGGATCTGGTCCCTTTTCCCCAAAGCTGTACAGATTTAAGCCATATCCATCCACAGACCTGAACCTGTCACAAGCACACAGGAGACAGGATTTCAGCACCCCGTTTCTCTTCCTCAGCCTGACTCCTCCCAGACCAACTGAGCTTCATGACACATTCAGGTTTCTGCAAAACCAGTGTCTTTTACAGCTAGCAAATTCAAAAGCTCGGGGAAACGAGTCCCCAGGCACAGTACAGAGAACCATCAATGTACTGTATGCTTTTAAAACCTGCTCACAGTGGCAGATTTCAGGGTTATAGCTAAACTATCATTGTTCCTGCAAAAGAAAGGTGGTTGTGCTTTTTTTAATCTTTTCAAGCAGGGCGACACATTGTCAATGTACCTTTACTTCCTGGTGTCAAAGAATTGGAAAGCCTTTTGATTTATTTTCTTGGAATGCAGCTTGTAAAATTTGCAGCCAAATCTCAAATTAAGAAAAGGGGAATAAAGTGACTGAAAAATAATTTAGCTTTCCTTCTAAATTAACCTCCCTTTCCCACTTGGGATCACTGAACTAGTTCTATTCTAAAAATAATTTCACATCCATCCTGTACATGCTGCTCTGAGACACCACAGTCTTAATTCTTTCCAGGCTTCAGTACTGCCAGTTCAGATCTGCTGCCATTTTGAAGTAATGCCTGCTGGACGCCAGGTGCTGATCAGCAAGTTAAATTGGCGGGGGAGTCAACTGCTGTGGGGAGGGGAGTGAATTGTGTGCAGGCAGYGGGATTACAACAACTGTGCCAGGGAGCTTCTCAAGCAAACCCCATTGCTCTTGGTTTTTTTTGTTCTGTGTTTTTTTTTTTTTTTTTAAAAAGTGCACATTTTAATTAAACATTTACAAAGAATATAGTGTAACAAAAATAAATACATGACCTTTTGGTTAGATCATTGGCAAATGTTACATCACTAACCAGCTTCAGGGTGAAAAAACAACAATAAAAACAGGGTCTTAGAAAACCAATGAAATCCTCTATGAACTGTCAGAGATTTGCAACCACTGATAATGAACTTGCTTTGATGGGGAGACTTGTCTTTACTTTAACCCACAAAAAGCACTGTCTGTCTGTCATAAATTAAAAAAATATAAAATAAAAAAGCAGAGGCCAGTTTTCACTAACAAATGACGACTTGCAGCTGCAGTCTACTGGAAGCCCAGATTTAAACAAACCTGTAGTACAAATTTAGATCAGAAACTATCAGGGCTGTTTTTCCTTATTAAATCTAACTTTTTTTTTCCTGAGCCTCCTAATGATTCCAAACACCCCACCAATTTTCTGATCAACCTACAAGTCCCAGAGAAGACAGTGGTCTGCAACGCGAACGCCGACTACAGAAGAGCCAGAACCTACAGGTGTCTGTACAGTCCTGATGAGCATGACAGGCTAAAATTGTGCTTTCAGATACAAGCAATGGTGCTGGCAACCACCTGACTCTGGTGAAATCGCTGCTTAAAGAAAAATGCATCGCCACTACCCCAGGAGGAAAACAGGAGTCTTACCAGTGGTTCCTTTAGAAAATAACACCTTAACAACCTTTCCAATTGTTTTGCCTTTGATATATAGCTGCCAAAGAGAAAAAGCACAAAAGTGAATTATTCTGGGGGGTGGTGGTTGTTGTAAAACAACTGTTTACGTAATTTCAAAAATCTCCATCAATAAAAAACAAAAACAAACCTCACAAAAGCCATGAAAGATGAAATAAAATTCTTGAAAATGGATAACTGAGAAACAGCACAAAACAAATCAGTAATAAGCGCTAGAATAATGCAGCCCAGAACTACTGGGGCAGGGGGGAAGCTTTCACACATGCGCACACATCCACACACACCCAGACACACACAGAAAAGTAAAAATTTTTTCTGACCTCCATATACTATAATACTCAGCATTCCTGACTTAAAAGCTCTCAGAGCTGTAGATTATATACTGTGTGTATATATATATATGTACATATATTATACATATGTATTTTCCAAGAATATCTAAATTAAAAGAGCACCTCTGACAATATCTTAACTGCCTGATCGGTGCTGTTGTTTTGCAAAATAATGACATTACAAAAATTATATTTCAAATCAATTCTTGTTTATTATGAACATAATGGATCTAGCCCTTTCTAACCCTCTCTTCAGGTAAAACAGGCTATCAGTTCTTGAAAACTCACAACTGTGAGATACAAAACTAACCCTCCCTCCCCCCTGCCAGCATAATTTCTGTCCTACTTCCAAATGGCCTTAGTTTATAGAAGCTGATTACCCCAACCTCACTACTTGGTAAATAACATATGAATGGATTCCTGTGTCATATTCTTTCCCTTTCTGGGTCAATATGAATAGTAAAGCATGTATGGGTAACCCTAGCCAGCCCTGTACTTGGTCTAATACATTTTTTATTATTGTCATTTAAAATTTCCATTAAAGAAATTCAAGTCCCTAAATCCTCAGTGCAGCATAAATAAGAATAAAGATTCTTGCAGATCCCTATGTACTTTAAAATAACGTTCTTTTTTCTTAGTGAAACGTTAGTTGCTAATGAGGTCTAGACTAATAACACTACAGACTACTCGCAGACCACGCACAGACAAACCGGTAACATAGTTCTCCTCTCACTGCCGCACAAATTTGCACCAACCCTGTATTAGAAGAACCCCGTCCGGGTACCGGTTTAGGCTCCCTGGTCCATTCAGATCCCAGGCTTTGTGCCAAGTGACTATCAGCAAGTGCTAGACAGTGCTCATTACCCACTAGGAAGAGCTCTCAGATCACGGCTAGCCTCATTCAGGTTCACTGCAAAAACTCAAGTTCTTGCAAACAGATGGTTCTACAAAAGAAACAGCCTTAATGTAGGCATGTACAGCCTTTTCCATGTCCTCAAAGTTGGAGGAGCCATTCCATATAACTGTGTAAATTAGGCCACCATGAGCTTCATGTTTTACAAGAATGACTCCTGCGTTATCAACATTTCTACTTCAGCACTACTTCTGAAAAACTGGTAACAGTTGTATGTATTTGTATTCTCTGACTTTAAGAGTCAGACAATTTTTATAAAAGCATTGCTGAGAATTTAGGGTCTTCTTTAAATTTGCATTGCTAAACTAATAAATTCATCTTCCATTAAATAAAAACATGAAAATCAATTCTCTATGGCAGATAAAAATAGACCATTTATAAACCCCCTCAAAACTTGTGAAAATGAATTCTTTCATCATTCTGATACTTATGTTCTCTTCTTGAAATACAAACATAATTTGAAATTATTGATAACTCTAGATTTAACAATAACGCTACAAGTTTAACCCTGCTCCTTTTAAAGTCTCTTGGAAACTGAATGCCCTCTCAAATGAGAAAACTAGAACTTTTAATACTGCTTAGCTGTTTGAGACTCAAGTGCCCAGAGTCTTCCAAATGTTCTTCTTAGAACGTCACATTGATTGTATAACCTTTTAGAAGCTCGTGTTTGAAATTTATCTTAAAAACAGATAGAATGAATGGGAAAAAAATATTAGCTAATACTTCGCTAGGCAAGGCATTAGTACAGACCGAAGTCTTATTCATATGTCTCTATACATAAAAGTTTGACCATAAGCCCAAAGTAAACTTACTCCATCAAACAACCCAAGTTAATGTATCAAGAGACTGGCTTCAGAGGGCCAGTAAACAAACTGCACATGATTCTTTTTGACACATTCTTTTTGATGACTTCTTGACATTCTTTTTTGGTTTTTTTGAGCATGATTCTTTTGAAGTCCTAATGCTTAGTACAGAGTTGTTTTTAAACATGAACTACCTTTTTAACAATGTAAATATGGGAAAGATCACATTTCCTCAGTGCACACAAAAAAATTGATCTTGCAAACGTCTGAGGTACATGAGTAATTTTACTTACAGGAATAAATTACTCGGTAAATCTGATCCTTTACATGAAAAAATCCTCCAAATAAATTAAGAATTTAGCTAGCCTGGCCAGGTTCAAATAATTAATATTGTCCCTTGCGAAGCAGAAGTTGGAATATTTGTGTTTGAAGTCCTCTTCAATATTTGAGGTTGTCCTGGTAGTTGTCATACTGCAATTTAATTTATGCATGGAAGGCAGCCTCAAAGTTTGAAAAAGAATCTAGCAAACCAGGCTGATGTTTCCATTGAGTACAATAATTTCCATTACATAAGATAGTCGTAGGGAAATAGAAACAACCTCATTGCTTGAGAGGACTTGGGACACAGACTATACTGTCACCAGGGAGTATGTATGTAGAGTTGGCCATGCTTCAACTGCTTAGTTGTTCTGCATACAAATAGGTAGTGCTTTCATGTGTTACCCTTGCTTACTACGTGACTGTTTTCTAAACGTCACTATTGTACTTCTTTTATTCTGAATTCCTTTCCCATCCAAATATCATTTCCCAACGAATATCCTATGAAGTTGGTGTTTGCTTTTTGTGCATTCAGAATGCTGAACACACTTGCACACATAAGCTTCGAGAAGCAACAACTGACCAGTGAAGCTCATTTCAATGCATTTGTTTCTGAGGTATGGAGAAGTTTTTACTAGCCCAGGAGGGCTTAATACAGATTACAAATCAAAACCCCTCCTGGGCAAGTCTGAAAAAGGTATGTTATCTCCACACCAAGAACGTGACTGTGAAGTGCCTTTCATTTGGCATGCCGCTTAGCCGTGTATTTTTATAGTTCATAATGAATATGTGAAACCAATTTGGCAATCATTGCTTCTTCATTGCACCATGCATGCTCCACGTATGTGGCCCACAGTTCTATGGACCAAGAGGCTGGGGTGGTTCTGTCTCTAAGGCAATGGAAAGAGCTCAGCACAAATTCTTGAAATCGTTACAAAAGGACCCTCCCCACAGTAACTTCCCAAGTGACCACTGTTACTCCTTGAAGAGGATGGGGAGATGAGAAAGAAGCCWGTTCTTCTTCTTCACGCTGACATTTATGATGAAAATAATCTTGTAGGGGGAGAAGAGGAGGCAAGTACTTGAACATTCACAGTTTGATGCAAAGCACAGATGAAGTATATTCTGTAGTTGCTTCAGGCAGTTTTGCGCATAGAAAAAAAGAAATGTTTAGAAAATAAAAGTTTACTTTGTCTTTCTGGGTATAGCCAGAACCAGTCTTTATCCCACCTGGACAAGTGAAAATCCAAAATTAATCTGATTTGTGGCAGTAAAGGTCCTTAAGTGCTTTCAACTCCTCAATCAGTGTCTTGTTTTGGTTTTCAAGCACAGCCACTCGATTTTCTAGACATTTCACATACTCCTTTTTCTTCCTGCGACATTCACGTGCTGCCTCTCTGCAAAGCAAAAAAGGCCATTCAAATCCAGAACAATTACTTGCAGACATGGGCTACTTAACTGTTCAGGTCAAACCTTTACCTAGTACTGCCATTTTTACAATATGGAGGTATTGTCAAGCAATGCAAGTTAGGAAAAAAAGGCTGAGTTCATAACAATTGCTTCTCACAAATCACACACACTCAAGATCCACAGATCATTTCAACGTGCAGATCCCAGTAAGTCAGCACCAATAGAATTCTGCTTCTGTGAGAAAAGGATCCCACTCAATGACAAAACTCTGCTTGCAGGCTTTACAGTAGAGCCTTTAGGCTGAGTTGAATGTTGCTGCAATGATTTCATTGATTTTATTATAATAAATAGATGAATAAAAACATGCATAAGACCAATGTTCATCCATTAATCTCTTCATAGTTTTAACTCTTCCCTTTGCTGCAGTCCCACCAAATACTAACAGTCAGGATGTTCAACTGGTGCAAAGAAAGCTATATTTAGAGCATTCATGTATTTGCTCTCGAGCAATACTTTCTTTTATTAATAATGCCTGCATCACTGCAACGATAATATAAACGACTCAAATAAAAAAATCACAAAATAAACAGTCACTAGCAACCATATCGTTCTTTAGTCCTTGTCTGCTGTGCCAAGAACACGGCAGTGTTAATGTGCTGAGGCAGATCTTGAGACAGTCAAACTTTTAAGGCTTGCTTGTAAAGACTGAGTTGCCTGTAGGTAAGAACACCAATGAAAAATACCTGAAAGGTGTTAATGTGCTGCTGAGCATTCTGAAGGCAGTAACACCAAGGCAAAAGCTATCCTGCACAGCAACAGTAATGGTACCAATGTGCAAAGTCAGCACAAGGCTAAATGCCGCAGGTGGATGGGAGTCCAGGCAGAGGGCTCTCCTCGTGCAATGCAGCTTGTCAAAGCAGCACACTGCAGATATATATAAACGTACATGCTTGTTTGCCCTGAACCTTTAGGTGCAAAGCAGAGCAGCTTCAAAAGGAGAGTCTCAGTGTCCCTTCATTGCAAATACTGCATAGATTGGTGATACAGTCAATGTTCTGGGAAATGAGAGGACAAAATTGAACCCAGTTCTTCCACTTATTAGATAAATAGTAGTTGTAGTACTAGGTAAAAAAGAATGTCTGTTCCAGGACTTACCTGGTAAGAAGACTCTAAAAGTAATTTTTGAAATTCAGCTCCACAAATGAGACAGGATGAAGAAAACCTAGTTTGTAAGCCCTGAAAGGACTCAGGTATCCATTTGTCACTCCTACAAATACAATTTCACATGCTTGCAGCACTTCAGTGGGCCATGTGCAACATTTAGAATTTAAGTCATTTTGGGCTGTTACTTGTGTCACCAAAAGATTAAGTACTACTGGACCAGGAAGTGCCTCCCACTACTACTAACTACTAACCTGTCTTCTTGGGTGACAACTTTTTCTTTCTTTTTGTGATTTTTGTGCCAGCTTGGGCTGTATATAAAGCCACCTCAAGTCTGTGTGCATTAGTTATTCATTATGAAGCTAGAGTTATACTGAATTATAAGAGAGCTTTTAAAATGTAAAATTTACACAGAAAATTTGCACAATAATATCTATGAATATTTACGCTATAATCCTCCAATAAGTACCGCCTTACCATCTGCCTCTCTCTATCCCTTTCCCCTGCTTTGCTATGGAGCCTAGATTTGCAGATACCTATTACGCAGGCAGGCTAAAAGCACCACATGCAACATTATACTGTTGCAAAAGCTGTCAATTTAACTCAAGTGGGGGTAATTCCCCATTGTTTTTCTTGGCTTTCCCAAACACAAAAGCTTTCTTTTACTGGAATAAGACTGCTGACTAAATGAGGGGATTCAGAATGCTAATTACATTTTTTTCTCAAATGCAGAGCCTGAAAGGGTGACATCTACTATTCACCGAGATCAGAAAAATATATAAAAAGGGGAGATGGGTGACATTCTGTACAAAAACCTTTTAAAACAGCGAACTCTGCTGTTCAGCATTATTTACTTTATTAAAGACCCTCAGACAAGCATTGAGTGTGCTCGTGTAACTTTCTATTGCGTTCACAACTTAGCAATCTACAGAAGATAAATGCACCTGTACAACATAACAGTTTTTTCAGACTGACAGATTAAGTAAACAGTGCTTTCACAGGGCACCCCCTCCGCAGAGGGGAGGGAAGCACTGCTGTTTTCCCAGTGTCACAGCGTAACATACAGGCTCAAATCTGTGGATGGAGTTCAAGCTTGGTGTGACGGGTCAGCTCAGGCCCACGCCTTCCCTCTCCCACAGCATTAGGCTTAAGGAGCATCACGCCCAACTTCTCTCTGCTGCTCCCTTCCTTTGCTGCCTCCACCAAGCCCCGCCTCAGTAGGCTTGGCTGTTCCTCCGCGCACACTAAATCCTACAGGGTCAAGTCTCCTCTCTCTCTCTTTCAGCCCCTCTGCTGCAACTACTGGCGCCACAAGACATCAAAAGGAGCAGCTGCTCCTTGAGTAGCCTTTCCTTGAGTCTTTCTGCCTCTGGAGGATAAAACCCAAAAGGCAAGCAGCTAACGAGAACAAGTGAGACAATCAAGAAAGCACTCGTGAAGAGTGCCGGTGGGCCAGCAGAAAGGAGAATGCATGTGGAAGGCTAAGGTAAAGAATCCAGGAAAGGAAACTACATTAATGTATTAACTCAAAAAAATCAACCCACCTCTGTGTTTGTAATAACATATCTGCAGTCATAAAAGTCCCTCACCAATGACTTTTCTCCTTATGGCAACACACAAATTCACACACCTCACAGAATGAGTCTGACACCTTTACTTAAGGTTTCATAGTCACAATACATGGCATTAGCAGATGTGCTGCTTTGCTTTGCATCTTTAAATAAAGGCAAGTTCTTCAGAAAGCATTTCATAAAACGACTAAGATCAGGATTCTTAGTGCTTAACACTCTAGTTCTATGCAGAGCTGACTGGAAAAAAAGTGATCTAAATGTACATGCCTGTTCTTCATTAGACGCACTTCTCTCTTCCGTGCAGCCTCTTCTGCTGGCTGGGTTGGAAGTGCTGGAGAGGATGCCATGACTACGCCTGGTGCAATGGTGCTGGTAGGGGCAGTGCGAATCTGGTAGGTCTGCACATCTCCTGAGGCAGCTGAAAGACACAAGGGAACATCACGTCAGTTTGGTGACAGCGCTGTTTAACGTGGTGTGAAGAGCACCTAGTCATTTATCTAACCATGCGCTCTGGGCTACAGTACAGGAGGGATGACCATCATCTGGGTCATCATTGCTATCTCAGTCTTAGTTTATTAACATGTGCAAGGTTTTGGGCATTCCTGCTGAAGAAGTCTTCACTTCTGCTTGATAACCTGATTTGTCTTGCTGTATTGCTGTGCTTCTTTCTCCCTTAGTACATTTCTTTTTACTTCTCTGTTTTTTGGGCCGTTTTAGCAGTTTTAAGAAGATGAAGAATGGCAAACAGTATTTCTAGCTATGCTCCAAATGTCTATCTGCAAAAGGAGAAACTGCACGTGTAAGTATTTGGCACAGAAAAAAGGGTGTAGAAATGTAGCATTTACTCCAACAAGAGAGAGACAGTGCAAGCTAGGCACTCAACTTCACTACTTCTCTAGAACGAACAAGGTCTTGGGTTTCTTTTGTTTGTTTATTGTAATCTAGGAGAGTGTTATATTTGCTTGAGCTTGTAAAAAAAAATGATACCACCTAAAGAAATCACATGTCCTCAAGAACACAAAAACCAGAAGATCTTTTTCTTGGCTATGTATTTTCACTGATGCCTGGAGACCTCTTCACTGGGTAACTTTCAAATCACCTGCTTTACAATCATAAAAGCAGGAGTACATTTTTCTGTTATTTTTAATAAACAGATTTTTAATACCCCCAATTAATAAATTAATAAACCAAAACATATATTTTAACACAATAAAAACCCCCAACTAAGAATTAGTTGAAGTAGCCCTGCTTGCTCTAAGTGGAGGACTAGACCAAATGATGTCTTAAGGCACTTTCCTAAATTATTCTATGATTCCAAGACTCAATGATTAAGTACTTGGTGACTAGTTACAAAAGCCACAATAGGAAGAAATTATGACCTGTAATCGAAAATGGGGAAAAAATTACTAATAAAGTAAAGTGTCCTTACAGAAAGAAAGTATCAAAGAACCTTCTTTCCTTCAATGCTTCGCTTTAAATTTACTATTGTTGCAGATGACTATCTGGGAGAACTGAGAACTCTAAACTGGTCTGAGTTTTTGCAGAAGGTATAAAAAAAAATCATGTGGACAAAATGCAGGAAATACAGCATGGAAAACCAAAAATAAATATATTGTTTTAAGAAGTAAACCCAAAATATCCACCATTTTATCAATCTGAAGGGAAAGACTCCAAGAAAATGTGACAAATACCTTTGTCCAGAATTTCCTTTAATCATTTTGGAGACTCATCTGTGCCAAAGCTGTTAATTCTGTTTCCAGACGCATTTGAAGGACTTAGGTTGGCAACTTATGCATGGAGAAAATGTTATACAGAATGACTGGCTGTGAAGTTTCTCACCTTGTACAACAACTTGGTTGCTGGGTACAAGTATCTGTTGTCCATCTGTGGTCTGTGCATATTGTAAAATGGTGGTGCCAGGTTGGGTTGCAGCTGCATTGGTCATAGTCAACGTCTGGAGACCTTGTACTCCATCTGTGCCATTGTTAGACAACTGTATTGCTCCTCCTTGGGTAATAGCAACTGAAGAAAAAAAAAAATCAACACAGCATTTAAGACACTAATTTACTCATTAACTTACAGTATTAAACCTAGATATGGAAGAACACTGGTCTGAGTTAAATCCCTTGAACCCTTATACACCTTCAAATCAGACAGATGGCTTTAATGTACATTAAAGAAATCATGCTTTGAAAGTAAGTTTTCAATTTTTTGTGAGACTCATTTGTGCTGGTTTTGGCTGGGGTAGAGTTAATTTTCTTCATAGCAGTTAGTATGGGGTATGTTTTGGATTTGTGCTGGAAACAGTGTTGATAACACAGGGATGTTTTCCTCACTGCTGAGCAGCGCTTACACACAGTCAAGGCCTTTTCTGCTTCTCACCCCACCCCACCAGCGAGGAGGCTGGGGGTGCACAAGGAGCTGGGAGGGGGACACAGCCGGGACAGCTGACCCCAACTGACCAAAGGGATATCCCACACCATATGACCTCATGATCAGCCTATAAAGCGGAGGAAGAAGAAGGAAGTGGGGGACGTTCAGAGTGATGGCGTTTGTCTTCCCAAGTAACCGTTACACATGATGGAGCCCTGCTTTCCTGGAGATGGCTGAACACCTGCCCGCCCATGGGAGGTAGTGAATGAGTTCCTTGTTTTGCTTTGCTTGTGTGCATGGCTTTTGCTTTACCTATTAAACTGTCTTTATCTCAACCCATGAGTTTTCTCATTTTTACTCTTCCGATTCTCTCCCCCATCCTACTGGGGGGGAGTGAGCGAGCGGCTGCATGGGGCTGAGTTGCCGGCTGGGGTTAAACCGCTACGGTCCTTTTTGGCGCCCAACATGGGGCTCGAAGGGTGCGAGATAACGACAGGTTTGATTGGAACGTGCTAGATCGAATTTATAGCTGTTACTGCTGTTTATAGGACTGCAGGCTTGCCATGGGGCTTGCTTGCCTTACTGCATATTAGAGTCTTGTGCTCGTTAGTGGCTGCTTTTTGCTTTCACTGCTTGCTGTACTGCTGTACTGCTTATCATCTTACTCTGCTGTGCCTGGGAACGTTTTGGTAACAGCAATGGCCATGCGCCTGGGCTGGCAGATGGCCAGGGCATTGCTGCTGTTTCTGTGCTGCTGTACTGGACAGGCTGGAACTCCAGTGTGAACTCGAGTTGAAGGGACTGTGACCTGTGGATGAGTCCATGCAGAAGCAGGACACCCCGAAGCATCTGTGGCTGTGGATAAGCCCACGCCAGAGCAGGTACATCTCGAAGCGTCTGTGGCCGTGGATAAGCCCACGCCAGAGCAGGTACATCTCGAAGCGTCTGTGGCCATGGTTATGTCTGTGCCGCAGCAGGTATACTTCTGAAGGGATTGTGGCCCAAGGATAAGTCCACGCTGGASAAGGTGCACCTTGAAGCATCTGTGGCTGTGGATAAGTCCATGCTGCAGCAGGTACACCTCGAAGCATCAGTGGCTGCGCATGAGGTCATGCTGGAGCACCTCAAAGCCTGTGGCCATGGATAAGCCCACGACATGGGAGGTACACCCCTGGAGGGACTGCAGCCATAGGTAAGGCCATGTTGGAGCAGGTTCACTCCTGAAGGGACTGTGGCTGTGGGTAAGGCCACGCTGGAGAAGGTCTATCTCTGAAGGCATCATGGTCCATGGAGAAGGCCACGCTGGAACAGGTGCACCTCAAAGCGACTGTGGTTGTGGATAAGTCTACACCGCAGCAGGTACCGCAGCAGGTATACCCCTGGAGAGACTGTGGCTCATAGGTAAGGCTCCACTTGGAGCAGTCCCCTAAGGGACTGCAGTCTGTGGATAAGTCCAAGACGGAGCAGGGGCAAGGGGAGGAGTTCATTGCAATGTTAAACCCGATGGTCTGGTCCAAAGGGACTGGGGTGGAGATTGTAATGGAAATACCTTTAAATTGTAACCTGGGATTTGAGTTGCATGTTATGGGAATTACTATAGCAGGAACCCCTTTTGTTGCTAGCCAGGCTAGGAGCAAGGGGAGTAGTTAATTGCAATGTTAAACCCTATAACCTGGCCCAAAGGGACCAGGGGTGGAGATTGTAATGGAAATACATTTAAGTTGTTGTAACCCATTTGAGTTGCAGGTTATAGCAATTACTATAGCAGGAACCACCTGAACCAATGGAGGACAAGCCTTACAAGAAGCAGTGCAAGTACAGCAGCGACCCGACCTGAGCTGGCTTTGGTGCCCAGTAACTCCATACAACACACCACCTCTCCTGTCCTGAGTGACCACCGTAACAGACGGAGCCCAAMGTCATGGACTAAATGAACTCAATGGACATTTTGTGGACATTTGTGGACATTTATGGACATTTTACAGTCATTTCACAGGGGTGGTCCATAGACTGAAGAGAATGATGTCTGTGTATTATATCACAGGATGGGAAGGATGGTGGTGGGTAATGAGGCTGTATTGGATAGTGTGGTACCTCAGCATGACGTAAACGGTATGGAATAAGGGGTGGAGAATGTGCTGGTTTTGGCTGGGGTAGAGTTAATTTTCTTCATAGTAGCTAGTATGGGGCTATGTTTTGGATTTGTGCTGGAAACAGTGTTGATAACACAGGGATGTTTTCCTTACTGCTGAGCAATGCTTACACAGAGTCAAGGCCTTTTCTGCTTCTCACCCCACCCCACCAGCGAGGAGGCTGGGGGTGCACAAGAAGCTGGGAGGGGACACAGCTGGGACAGCTGACCCCAACTGACCAAAGGGATATCCCATACCATATGACGTCATGCTCAGCATATAAAGCTGGAGGAAGAAGGAGGAAGGGGGGGACGTTCTGAATGATGGCATTTGTCTTCCCAAGTAACTGTTAAGCATGATGGAGCCCTACTTTCCTGGAGATGGCTGAACATCTGCCTGTCGATGGGAARTAGTGAATGAGTTCCTTGTTTTGCTTTGCTTGTGTGCGTGGCTTTTGCTTTACCTATTAAACTGTCTTTATCTCAACCCACGAGTTTTCTCACTTTGACTCTTCTGATTCTCTCCCCCATCCTACTGGGGGGGAGTGAGCAAGCATCTGTGTGGGGCTTAGTTGCCGGCTGGGGTTAAACCACAACACCCACATTTTTTGGGGGGCCAAAAACCACAGCCTAAAACACAAATTAGTTTCTCTGATAAAACATCACACAGAGGAGCTACAATCCTCCCCCAGAGAATACTTTTTAATTTGTTAGTTAGGATTTTCTTCTTGGTTGGTTTAGGTCTTTTCCTCAGTCCTTTCTTTTTTCTTCTCATCTGAAATTCCTTTCCTCTTCCATGCTTTATGCCCTTCAGTCTCCTCTGCTGCTACTGCTATCCATTTTGTGTTTCACTTTCTTCTTGCTTTGGCATTTTTTTTTCTTCTGATTGTATCCCCCCTTCTCTACAACTTCCTCAGCACCTTCCTAGCAGTGTTTTCATTCATAAAGGTCCAGTTCCACACATTTTTTTTTCCTTCAAGCAGTCTTACTTTGTTGGGTTTTTTTCCTTTCTTTCCCTCAATCCTGTCATGCAGGTGTACTGAGACATCACCCCTCATTCATGATTCCACAGAATTTCACTGTGTTCCTATATACAGACACACCAAAATCTCAAGTATCTGCACAAGCAGTTATTTTACAGTTATGATAGGAAAGCAGAGTTAACAACATCAGTTTCAATAAAATTAAGTAGGGTATTAGGCAAAGTGGCTAAGGAGTAAACAGAGATACAAAATTTTAAAGAGATTTTAAGAGAAAGATGTAAACAAGTAGTTCTTTCTCCCTTTTGTATATTTAATACTGTTTGTTTGTGTGAGACAGCGTGTGAATTCTAGCTTTACTGCTGTATCCACAATCCTTTAAGTCAAAGCACTGTATCTACAAAATCTAATCAATAAAGAAAACACAGAAACATTATTTATTATGTATTTTAAACAAGGTTGCTGAAGTTTGTATTTTTTCAGGACTTTCTAAAAATGTAATTGCAGGCTGTAATGTTTTTTTCTATTAATGAGGTTACAATTTTGTGAACCAGGATTAATAATCTGCCAGGAAAAAAAGAAACTTCTGAATTACCTCATCTGGTTCCTGAAGTTAAAAAGTTTATAATAGCATTATGGTTAATTCATATTTTGCCTCAGGATGCATTAGCTGCACTAACTGGCAAGCAGTCCCAGAATGTTAATTGAACATTTCAAATACTCACAATAGGAATGTGTATAAAAGGCATGGTTATCAAACAGTCAAATTAAAGTAATCTTATTTTCACCTCCTGCTTTGTCCTAGTCCAAACAGTTATAGAAATAATAGTTCTTCATCTTCTCATCCCCACTTACTAGCACCACTGAGAAATTCAGACTACATACTGTACTGCCCACTGCTGGTTTGGTAAATGGGAGTTGGCACCGTAACAGTGGCGATGGCAGGTGCTGCCGTTTCCTCTTCAGACTTTTCTTCTTCGATCCTTGGCACTCCTGGGGCGTCTGAGGACAAGTCATTCAAAATTTTTCTGGCAAAGACAGTGTGTTGTAGAGATTTTAATAAAAATTGGAAAAAAAAAAAAAGTCTAGTTGATACATAATGCTGGAGAAAACTGAAAAGTGCAGTAAGCCAGCAAGGAAAATACGGGTGCAGAATGAAAAACCCGCACTATCTTCAAACTCTTATTGGAGAGGATTGTTCAAAGTGCCATGCACAGATGGGCAAGGGAGCCAGCACAGAACAGCTGTGCTTATCAACACAAGATACAGGTGCTTCTCAACAGGTTCTTCTCAACCCAAGATGCAGCTATCACAACCTTCCCTTTTTCTTAAAAACATGTTTCTCTCTCATCCATTTTTACTTGTTTCCTGCTTTTAGCCACATAAAAGATTTGAAGAAGGCAAACGTATGTAAAAACCTATCATCTCCTCACTTACATCAGGGGAACTGCTCCGTTTCAGAGACCGTAAAGGCCTCAGCCAGAGAGCTGAGTATAAAGGTAGTTAGCAGAAATGCTTGTAAAGAGCAACCAGTTTATAATCTAACACCTGCCTGGGAGACAATGCAGAGTGTTTGACTGAAGTCACACGGTTACGTTTACAGGTGCCCTGCCTGAGAAAGCTGTGAGATTAGCATAGGTAAAGGAAAGAACAGTTCATTTAATTACTTCCATGGGTTGATTATCCAAAGCCCAAACTGCTAAAACATCACTGCTACAGGTCCCACTGAACATGACTGTAAGACTGACCATAGCAGTTACTGCAATTTGCATCATTTAGACCAAACACTGCCTCTCAGAGGACTGTCAAGCCCTTTTCACTGCTGGCATATTCTATTATGTCACTGCAAAATGCTACTTAGGTAAAGGGCACCATTCTTTGTAATTCTCCTCATATGTTTTCCTGTGGACTGTTACTAGAACTCAAAGTGTGATGAAGCAAACACAGCTGTAGACCCCAAGCTCAAAGAAAACACTCACTTCTTAAATAAGGCTCCTAAGGCTTTGGGAGCCAGAACATCTGTATGGAGGTATTTGGGAAGAGCAGTCACTCTGCTAAGCAACTTGACAAACAGAGCTTTGCTGTTGCTGTTTTGACTCTGTGTGCATGCAGGAACCCCAGCATTGCACAAGCACTCCACTGTGCCAAGCACCACTTGCACAAATAAAAAATTGCTGTCCAGAGAGTTTGCAATCTAGGTGTTAGACCAGAAAAACTAGTGGACAAAACAGATGAAAAAATATGGAGAGAGCAGGGAGGATGACGAACAAAACCCAAGAAGCTCAAAATAGAAAAGAAGAAACTACAGCTCACCACTTTTTAAGCTCATGTCAGATATGATCTGGTGGTTAAAACCTACCTTTGCCATCATAAAGACGGATTTAAGATAGAAGGTAAAGTGGCAGCTTTACAAATATAGGAGCTATGAACTGACATGGGGAACACATGATGTACTTCAGTAGCAGGATCAAGGTGGGAGTTTCAGCACCTATCTTGTCTCTGGGACATTACAGCAGCTTGAATAATGCCAACTGGGAACTCACTAAACACAGCTGTAGTCTGGCTCAGCCTTTCTGACATGACCCCTACGCCAGCCCAGCGTCTGAGCTGCATATACAAGTTTTACAACTACAAAGTTTTGCTGAGTCACCAGGATCTGGTTTGAGGACAGAGGCTGTGGTGTGGCATCAGTGCGTGCAAAGGAGTCCATCTCAATGAGAAGTTAGCATGCACAAGTCCCCTCTTCTCAGTTTTGCTGCTTGTTTACTTAGCTCTGTTGTCTCATGATATACAGCCATTCTTCCATATACAGTAAAAGTAAGTGTCTCAGTGCAGAAGCAGACTGCAAGGAAGTCTGTGGCAGCCTTGAAGTTAGCAACACCGCTCCTCACAAATAAAAATATTTTCCCAGATCTATTGTAGCTAGGGACCTTCAGCAATGATTTTCACTATCTTCAGCAGACCAGCCTTGAAGGCTGCTGGAGAAGGTAGAAAATAATCTGCAAGTGCTAAAAAAAAAATAAAAAATGTGTGAGATACGCTCAGGCCTAGAGTCTAGCTTATATTTCTAAGGCTCTGCTCATAAAGAAAAAAGGAGCACCTGAATTTTCTGAAGCAGTAGGAATCCACAGGTCACTTAAAACCTGCTGAACTCCAGAGATGTTCCTTAACGCTATTCAGCATGTTTTAAGAATGAAAAGTGAGGTTTAGTACAGCCAGAAAAAGCTGTGCAAGGGCTTAATTAATAAAGTAACATATGACTAACACCATGTGAAGGAGCACCTCAGTTGGTCTTACTGCAGAAGTATTTGCCATGACAACTAAAGATACTAGATGCCTATCACTACATTCAACTCATACCCTGACTTCTTAAACTTAAACACAACCAATTTTGCTCAAGTAGAAATTCTCTCTGAGCCACAGAACACCATAGGTTCATGGAAAGTCTTAGGGAAGAAAGGAATTGTTTGATTGCTGCTAGCATTTCAACAATAATGAAAAACAATAGAGTTGATTTTTTGCAAACTACAGATTACACAGAAGCCACTTTATTGCAAAGCTTCAGTGTATTTCATGTATTAAGTATCCATTAAAGCTATCTCTAAGGCACCTAGCACAATGATACCTCAATGTTTCACAAATTTGGCAATTAGCTTATTCTCAGCTCATTTCTGTCCTGAGTGTAACAGCTGAGGTTTCTTCCTCCTCCTCCTATTTACTTATCTCTTTACATCCTATTCCATGGAAAGACATTGCAGAAGAGAGATTTCAGTTAAATGGTAAATCTAAAAGTAACTATACAATCACACTGTTTGTCTCCCCACGTGAAGAACACATCCATCAAGCAAAATGCTTCTGCATTTAACCTCCATACCTGTAGGAGGGTCGTCTGGAAAGAATTTCTCTTCGTTTCTGTGAGTCTGTGACACTGTCTACTGATTCCTGTGAATCTTCACTTTCTGCTATAGTGGAGATCTGTAAATAAGAACAGCAATCAAACTCAACAAGACACTTCCAATGTCTTTATTTTAAGGAAATGTTGACATCCTGTGAAAAACACCACAATGCAAGTATTCTACAGTGCTTCTACCTAAGCAATGAACAGAAAGGGCAGGCTGTTTAGTAACACATCCAGTGAAGAATGACCAGTCAGTTATCTACCGTGAGAATGTCCTTTACAATTTAAATACTCCAATAAGGAAATATAAACAGTAATTCCATACACTTTTTGCTATCCGTGATTCCTCGTTTCCATCCATTTTAAGGAAACAAAGAAAGATTTTTTTAGTGAAATTTAGGGAGAGAAAAACTAAAACCAAATTAAGATAGCGGAAACGTTTGGGAACAAAGAGCAAAATACTGAAGTTGAGAAACACAAATTTATAAATAATTGGGTAGATATGTTATAGAGAGACTGCCTTTTGCAGGAGGAAATTGTCAGGAAAATGTCATACATGAAGATGCTAAAAAATAATGCAGTGCTGCAACTCTGAACATCTGTGCTAAAAAAAGACAAAGATTTATGAAGGAAAGCTAAAATGTTTGTATCAATCACATTTCAATAATTTCAAATTTCAAGTGTGCCAAAAATGTAAAAACATCTCCAATACATAAAAACAGATACTGTTTTCCAAAAGACTATAGTCATGTGACAAATATATAAAAGCTAACGATAGTTAGTGAATAGAGAAATGCCCGTGTGAGAAACACAGCTCACAGCCTGACATTTTATGCACTGTAGGGAAGATTCCTAAAGGCTCAAAAAGCTTGCTGGTGCCCAGATCTCACAGTTACCAGACAGCAGGCCTGAATAGGTCCACGGCTGACTGTGAACTACAGGGCTTCGAATATCTCAGCATTCCAAACAGGTTCTGGCTTTGCACTGAACCAGGTGAATTCCAAGCATGGTTTCACTGTAAGTCTCTTATCTTCCACCCCTGGGCTAGTAACTTGTGCGCTTATCTGAAAACTGCTCACCTCCGATAGATTAAAACTCTAAGCTTTCGACTCCAATGGYTGAGGAGGGTAGAGCCTGCCAGAAACTCAGCACTAAAGCTGACAAGGAGTAAACAAAGATTATTATCAGAATGGCCTAGTTTTAAGTTATGCATGCCTTATTGTTTTTTAAAATAATACCCAGTAAATATCTGTATCAAATAGTCACAATGTCTACTCTTTAAAATTAAACTGTTTTTGAGCTCAGTGTACTAATAGCAAAGGCATGATGTACAGTCCTTGCCCTGTGTAGCTGCTGTACACCAAACAATTTCTCTTTCTGTGTTCAGTAACACCGGGCTTAAAGTGGTTAAAAAAAAAAAGTTACAGATTTTAAAGATTTCAGACTACTTGTCTCCTATGTCTTCAAGCTATCTTATCATACTGCGTTATCTGTCTTGCTTTACAGAAGAGAAAATGCTAAGGCTTTACAAAGCAAACAACATTCAACAGGCAAATTTTAAAACCATTTTTATGAGAGGACTGATAGGTTTATTTTAAGGACCATTAACATACAGACATCTGTTTTGTAAACCAATGCAAATATTTTCTAAGTAGCAAAGACTCTCATCCCAGAATATCAGCCTCATTAATGATTAAAGATTACATTATAAAAAAAACCCCTTTTGTTCACTTCAGAACAGTATGAACTCTTACTTAATAAAGATGTATGAAAATACAGTAGAGAGAAAAAGTAGAGTAATACTGTAAGAAAAACCATGAAGCTGTTAAACTCACCAACCAAATTCTAGAGGGAAATGAAACCCAGAGATGTTTGAAAGTGAAAAGTAGTTAAACCAGAACAGAAAAAACCTCACAGAGTAGCAAATATTGTACAGTTTTTGCCTTTGACATGCTCTTAAAGTTTACATAAGCAAAAACACAATCCAGGACACAAACACATTAGAAACCAGTGAACTGGCAGGACTATTCAAATGGCCCAATCCACGTAATAGGAATTTTCTTCAGTCAGTACCTGAACTGTCTGGACCTGTGGAGACTGAATAACTGACGGCTGGGCAGCCTGAATTACGCCATGCACTTGAACTGTCTGCCCATTGGGCAGCTGAACTAAGGTCACCGTGGGCGCAGAAGACGTTGCGTGAGCTGCTGGCATAGATACCTGCAAAGAAGAGACAGTGAGCATAAATTAGGTTATTGCAAAATCTTCTTATTTCACTACCAAGAACACTTTTTGGTGAAAGAATTGTCTCTTCTAGACCCCAGTTAGATGACCCAAATGTTTCAGCGTAATATAAAACCCCCTGAACTGCCTAAGCCCAACGTCTGACCTACTTTACAAATTAATCTAATGCAGAATTTCTGCAGGCTCAGAACACCGCTTGTAAAACCACTGACAAGAATGAGAAAAACACAACTGTCTCTATTTTGAGGTAACCTAATAAAAACACATTACCTTTCGCTTACTTCAGTTAGATATTGCTAGGACTTGGGTGTACTCCTACAGACACTGCTGAGTCAAAGGCAGAAACATATGGGAGTGGAGCTATTTTTGTTCTCACTCAAGAAAATGCAAAGTGTTTGCCAGATGCAAGAAGTTAAAATTTTTAGGGAGTCATACCTTTCAGACTTTCTAGAGACTAAACCATATTGAGTAGTTGGCAGAGTCCATTTAAATAAAGAAAACTGACCGCGTGTTCAGACAGAAAACCCATGGGTTTGCAGTGGAAACAAATGGTTTGTAGGCAGTTATTGTGATTCAATGTAACGGGTCAACACAAACTCTGGTCTTAGAGTTAGCTCTATAAGGAAAAATGGCCCACATTTTGAACCCTCAGTTCCTAAACACAACTTTGTTTCTCCAGCACAGACCTGTAGGCATAGTGGCTATGCCAACAGGGATAGGCTAACGACTTCAGCACGGTACGTTAGCACTGCGTGCACAGCCACGCATGTCCTGCACAGGGGCTCAGGCTCCGAGGACAGCGATACCCACACAAAGCTGTTCATGTCACGCAGGGAAGTCTCACTCTGGCAGGTCACAAGAACTATTATGGGCGGCTGAAGGGCCATGCACCAAGGTTGCTATGTGGCTGGGCAGATGCCCCGGTGCACATCCAGTACTCAATGGCTGTCTGGTGACACAATGCACGTGTTCATGCCTCAGGGGCTCCCGAAAGGCAGGTGGGTGCCAGGGCTGCCGTACCAGCGCACACAGCCCTTGTTTTGCGCCTGGCTCGCACCATCGTAGCCCTCGGGGAAGGACTGCAGGCAAGCGCAAGATGCTCTGGCAGACCTCAGCCAGGTCGTGGGTCGCTGACTAGCCAGCCTTCTCCTAGGCACCCAAGTTTGGAAAATTGAACAATCCTCCAGTGTTCAACGGCATTTTCAAGAAATTCGATCCATGTAGCTACAATGCAAGAAGGGGCTTGCACTGCTGTCCTACCCAATATCAAAGGGCTGCTATGTACCGAATGTAGAAGTAAATCCTCTGCTGTCCCAATGAACGTGTGGTTCTCAAAAAGCTGCAGTAGCTGATCTCTGAATTTCCATAAACATCCGCGACTTACAAGGAAATCTTGCTTAACAACAAAATTAAGGGGAATTACATGTAGACCTCTCTCCTCCACAGCTGTCTCTCCCTAATCCACAAATTTGTGTTTGCCTTTACCTTCCTTTTTTACGAAAAAGGCTGCAGCATTACATGGCAGTACTTAACTCGCATCTGAGAGAAACCGGGGCTGAGATTAACATGAGCACACTTTCCTCTGGCAAATTATATTCCTTCACCAAGCGACCTTTTTTAATAATGCATGTCTGACTAAACAGTCCTTGGCAATGACAGCAAAGCTGATCAACTGGAGGCCACTCTGCGGCTGGATTAAGCCAACAGCAGAGTGTAACTTCCGCAGATGTCTCTGACTCATACCTTGTAGAACTGGAACCAGTTTCCTTTTGACTCTGAAAACTACCCTGAACTCACTAAAAATGCAGCAATTAAACTAAGCTTACAAGAGGGGTGACCTTACAAGAGATAATGAAAGAATTAAATTGACATAATTAGTTATTTAGATTTGCCTAAGCCTCTGAGGGCACTCCCTAATGCCAAACACTGCCACTTCACATATTAAAAAGATCGTAATAACGTAACACTGATGTGAAGAAGACAAGGAATTACGTTTAGACTGTTATATCACCTCCACAAAGAATATAAAGCCTGGGGAAAAGCTAAGGTGCAAATAGTACAGTGAATGACAACAGAGGAAATTAGGAAAAATATAACATATTTCTTTGTGGTTCACATGGATTTTAACCATAGCTGTATAGCTTTTTCTTACTTGGAAAAAATTCTCATTCAAGTACTGGGGTAATTTTGCCCAAGTAAAGTGCATTCAACTCACTACATATCTGTAAGTTCAGCTACCTGGAGGTTAGTATGTTAGCACATGGTTTTAAAACATTCTTGCTTCTCTGGACTAAATCTTAATGCATACCAAGTGAGAAGCAGTTTACTGGTTTTGCAAGAGAAACAAACTATTTCCACTCAGTTCACACTGAAGTGTTATTCACACCACCTACATCCTGTGCCTAAGTTAGACAGTGAGAAAACTGCCCAAAGAGGCAAGCTGGTGCAGGGCAGCTGGTGTCCTGTAAATTCACACTACAGCTTCACTGAACAAAATCACCCTGTGCATTTCAACAGTTCCAATCCCTATACTATCACTTGAATGGAAGTGTACTACCTCTGGTTTACCAAAAGGTGTAATGACTTTAAAAAGACATTAATCATTTATAAAATGATAAGTGATTTAACACTTGTGCCACTTAAAAGACGCTCATTTCCCCAAACTATAAGATCTAAAAAACCTCTTTGTTCTTTGCAAACTGCAAATAGTTTTAAAACGAAACAGTTACAGAAGAGAGCCGAACAGATTCTGTACTCATTTACACAATGGAGTTGCTTCTGTCAACCATCAGTGTATCCAAGAATGAAACTGGGTTCCAAAATTAGAGATGTAGCTGGGGTCACATTTCTTGTCTCTCCAAAATAATTTGGGGATAATAAATGATCTACTACTGTCTCTCTAAACAGCCAACAATTCTGTGAAATTCTGGAGACAACAGGATAACACGAGCTGTCAAATGCCAGGTTGTTCCACTTGATTACAATGTTTATAATATTAATCCCATCTGATAAGATGTTGTATTTGCTCCATTATTTATCTATATTTTCAGTTTGTTTTCTTCAGAATTAAACTGACTGCTATAGACAAGTTTCTAACAGAAAACATAACAGCAAAACAATCCAGTCAATAAAAAAAGACAGTAAATTACATGTTTTGAAAAAAATACCTTTCAGTGGTATGGTTGTGGTAAAGAATGCTAGAAATACTTTAATTCATTATTCTGTTAACATTACACAGTTTATACACATACAGTTCTTCAGAACTAACACAGCCTAGTGTGATGGGAAGTTAAAAATCTCTACTGCTTAAAAATGCGAAGACAAATATTAAAGCAACTATACATCACACCTGTTTCAGAATCGTATCAATAGAACCTTCTCTTGGGCCCATGAGCAGACATTATCCCTCTTAAAAAAATTATCCAATAGGTAAAACTATTACACCGTATGATTTTATACCTGGGCTAACGTTGCAATCTGTGGTTGTGCCTGTACTGTCATCTGTTGGGTTTCTGCCTCTGTAACGGCTGCATCTCCACTCTGCTGGTTCTCTGCTCCAGATTCCATGGTCATTTAGTTACCTACAATCACAATATTTGTCGTAAGTCTGGGTTGGTATGCAAGTCCATTATTCTTGGTGGATCTGGTAGCAATCACTGCAGCTGAATTCCCATTACTACATACTGTTTTCATTTGCTTATTAAAATGTTGCCAAACTATTAGCATTCAGGCAAATTTTTTTCATGCCAGGTGTCTGCCTCGGGTTGATTTTTCTGTGTGTAATGTTTCTGAAAAACAGGTCCAGTCTCCTCCAATAATGAGATCAGAAAAAATGCGTTTTGCTCATCTTAAAAAAATTGCTTGAGCAATTGCACTATGATGATCTAGTACCTCCGCAATTTGGAATAACGACCGGCAGTCTGTCAGGAAGGGCACTCCCTCAATGCCAAGGTGACAATATGCCCTGCTACTGCCCTCCCTCTCCCCCGCAACTGCAGTTTGCAGATAACCAATAGCAACTGCTTCTGTGTTGGGCACTTGGTTTTCAGACTTCTTCTGTCTGAACTAAATATGCAACATCTCCACGCAAATTCTTTCCACAACCAGACTATGTATGGCCCTACGTCACAGCATCTTAGTCTTTTCTACTCAGTAGTTTTAAAGTCAGTATACATAACGATGGAAGCCATTTCTACTTCAACCTTACTGCAAATAAGTATTTCTATATTTAGAGGTACATAGTAGTTTGTCATGACCTAAGTTTTGTATCATATACAGCTCCTAATACACTTATATTTCTAGGCAATAACTGAGCAAGCCTAGATCACCAGAATACACAACTCTATAAAAAGAGGTTGCATAACTTCCAAAACCATGCATGTAGGCAGAGTGCAATGAATGTTAAATTCTGCACTGGTCTGTGAAAATTGCTTTTCAGTTCTTCTTTAAATACTGATACGAAAATATTCAACATATAAAAAAGAACTTCAAAATACAAGGAAATGCTCCCAATGGTGATATAGCAAGACCACTGTATTATACAGAACTCCAAATACCAAATATTAGGAATGGTTATTACYTCCATAGCCACAATACTAATTCTCTGTACCACCCTGTGCTGCCCAATCTACTCAGGCCTCTGGCTACCCTACAGCAGCACACCTCTCTTCAGAGCTGGAGCAAAACAACCAGTAGAGCATTTCTGCTTTGGGAAAGGGCCTGGAGGCAGAGGATGCTCAGATCAGAAGAAAGGTGGAAAGAAGGAGAAATGCCCCTCTCCTTGCTCAACTTTACCGGCCCCCCAAGGAAAAGACTTAGAAGTGTCAATACAGGTGGTGGTACCACGACGCACATTCAAGACGTTTCATTTTAAACACAAAGTCAGGGAAACTTCCATTTCAACACAAACTATACTTCAGTATTACAGGAAAGAGAATGCTCCTTGGAGATGTGTTGCCTAAAGCAGTGGAGTCACACTTCAACCCTGAGTACAATACGAAATTTCTGTCTTACAGTAAACGATTGCTAATCAACAAAGATAAAACTGCATTTCAAAGTAGTAGCTGCATCTCACATCAAAAGAAAGCAAGTCAATGTATATAAACAAAAATCTGTATATTTAGTATTGCAAGTGACTGTTCAAATGAGCTTTGGGGGGTGGGTGCGTGTTAACACTGAAATCTTTAAGTACCAAATATTTAGTTCCAACATCAGTTTAGAAACTCTTAGGAAATGAAAAGAAGGAAAAAAATTAAACCTGATTTTCCTTGAAAACAAACAATGAAAGAAAACTTACAAATTTTTGGAAAAAGCAAATTAAATTCTTCTAAGCACCTGGAATTTTGTTATGCCTCTCCCCATTGCCATGATTTTTGTCGCACATAAACCAGGTATTAGTCTGACAAATGCTCACAGATAAACAATACTCTACCTATATGTATATACTGATAAACTGGCCATGAAAGATATTAGTTGTAAACTCACTGCATTTTAAGTAGTCTAGACGTTACAATTTTTATAAGAATTTCAAGAATAGCCTGTGTCCATGCAAATATAATAACCCCATTCTTTCCTACAGTACCAAGTCTTCTCCATGTTGCAATTCATCTTCCAGAAAGCACAAAAGAAAACCCATGCACTACTACTATTTGTAATATACATTACCAAACAGTTCTTAAAGACTTCATTAATGACAACAGTTTAAGTGGTTTTCTATCCCAACTTTAACACACAAGTTATAAGAGTCTTAGTCTGCCATGTTATATGCCCCATTTTTTTTTTGAGTATTCTGCATTTTCAAAAGTGCAAACTACAAACCAGACTACCATAGGTTTCCCTTTGATTTTTATCATTTTTAAGGAGGTATCTAGTTTTATCACTTTTTTGTGAGTATCAGCCAGTTTGTCCAAGCTAAGCAAATGAACAACTTTCTCCCAATTCCTATGCATGTATCATGGTGACTCCAGCCAAAAGACTGCCTCATCAGAACCATTTTCAGGAGCAGAACTTTTGCATCAGCAACAGCTCCCAGCCAAGTATCTGAAAAGAACTTTAAAAAACAATTTCCCAGCTACACATTCAAGTATGTTGCAAAACTAATAATGCTTTTGTTTGCTGATAGAAATCGTGACTCCAGTATGGAGTCAATTGCTATACAAATGGGATTAGAAAGAGATGAAATGTGCAAGTGAGGAGTCTCATGAATCAGGTATTTAGCAATGTTCACAAAAGTAGATGTTGCCAAATTCCTGCTGATAAATGCAAAGGACGAATTTCCAATCCTCTCACACACTATTCAGCAAAGGACCTCTGGTTTTACAAGCTTGGTTTCTACACTTGCATCATCTTCTGCATATGTAATCAGCAAAAGCATTAACTGTTTGAGGTGCTCCCTCCTCTACAACACCAAGATTTCAGAAAGCAAATTCTTAACGTGACTTGCAAACACCTAAAAGAAACCTCCTCGTAACACACAGTAAGCACCAAGCAATGCAGGAAGCTGCCTGCAAGATTTACATCTTGACACGTGTAGTTTAAGCGAGTTTCCAACGTGACTTGTAGTTTTTGAACAAGCTCTTAGTCTCGTGTTATTTGCAGGTTCTAAGTACGCTTTCATTTGGTTCAAATTACCTTGCACTTGTACATCACAGTATTTGTATTCTAACATCTTCACTACTACCTTTTACAATAACTTGTGAGGAAAAGAAGGAATCAGATTTTTGAGCATCATGGCATCATATTCCAGATACACTGATCACTACATTGTTTCATGTTGGGAGCCCATCTTAAAAATGGGTTCTGTGGAATTTGGGTGTTCAGAGAAAGCAAGCATTTGGAGCAATGAAAACCTGTTGTATGAAGAGACTGGATAGAATTGTATTATTTACCCTAGAAAGGAGAGAAATGCTTCAAACACTAAAAAATATATTTAAATTAGTAACAGGGTAAGTAAACTAGAAACATTCACTGTCTGATTATAAGAACAGGGAAGCTGAAATGTGGCAAATTTAAAAGTATAAAAATGAAAATTTAAAAATATGTATTAAAAAAATATGAAAATGGATACTTCATGTACTGCACAAATAGAGCACTGATGCTGCTGACGATAAGCAATTTATCAGGATTCAAACAGGGGTTACACATGCACATGGATAACAACAATATCCAAGAATATCCTGAATTAGTGTGGTTATTTCATACCAAAAAAAGTGCAGAACTGAAGGGAAGATAAAACCTCATGAGTCAGGATTTAAATCAATCTCTAATCCTTAAAAATTCAAATAAAGATTTTCATGAGGGGGAAAGACTATGTCACATGTAATTCTTGCAGGTTCAGTAGTCTTTTGAGGTGCCTACTGATCTTCAGTATCTTAAAGACAGGATGCTGAACTAGGTGCACTACAGATAATGGTAACTCCTGTAATCTCTGTTCTTTAAAGYGAGCATCAATGCTGTGTATTCAGAGTTACTGCCCCTCCCACCTGCTTATGGAGCCAGGCAGATATAATTCTGTCTTCCCACAGCTTTCGTATAATCTTCTTCACTCTTCAGTACCCACCTATTGATTCATCTGTGGTCTCCCTGGTATATCTTGCTTTCTTACTTCTTTTTCTGTCTCCTGTCCCAAATATCCTCATGAACTCCATCATCTCTCCTGAACGTTAGGCTCTGCTCCTTGGTTTCTCCTTGCTTACATGAGCCATAGAGCTTTCCTGCTCTGCAGACAAAGCTGGCTTTTTGTCTCCCAGGATGGACTGGAGAAAAAAGGCGGAGGTCCTTTCCCAACCACCACTAAATCCAAGAACCAAAATACCTCACTGTGGCTGTTACAGCAGATATAACTTTCCATCCACTTTCGTACGTGAAGGTCCTCAGTGCCCCAAAGCTTTCTGTGCTTTTCAGTTGTACCAGCTGGCACAGTAAAACATACTACCTCTCCCCGCAAGCCTTTCTTTTCTTTGTCTTTAGTAACATCTATCGTGGTGACAATTCACTGTTATCAGTTAATACTTACGCTGCCAGTTATTGGCCATACAATATAACTACACCTTGAGGCAACACGGTTGGCTTTACACCTCAGACATACTGTCACAGCCTGCTCACAAGCAAGCACAGCTTTACCAAGTGACACGCTTCAAAGTCTCCTTCTCCTCCACAGCTATATGATGACTTATGGTTTTATTTTATTAAAGTACACACCCAGATTTTGAAGAACAGCATGACAGCGTCTAAAACCAGTGCAGAGCAGGGACCCAACAAACCTATGCCCATTTTGAGCCCGACTTGTGCCACATCCAGTCAGACATTCACCCAGCCATCACCTGCAGAGGCCATCTCAACTGCACATTAGGTTCCTGATCCAGTTCAATATCCAGCTACCCAGCTGCTCACGGCAGCGAAGGGCCAGGGCAGTACGGGGGCTGACGGAAGGGAAACGGAGGCAACACCTGTTTCTCAAGCCCTGTATTTGGATTTATTCATAGCAGGCACGCCAGTATGATTGTTCAGAAAGCAAATACAGCTCCACTATCCAAAGTTCCTGGAATTCGACTCACTCCGTATTTACTGTATGTGGCTTTATAAAGCCGCAGATCCACCATGAAAGCACTGAAAAGGTCATCAGACACCGCTCTTGTACGTTATTATTTGTTTTCACCTTTTCAGTGTAATTACCGCAGACATTCACATGAAATCTGTAAACATTTCCACTGTTACCTTGCAGCACGGCAGCCCTTTCAGCCGCGGCTCAACAGCTGCTTTATGAACTCCATTCAATGGCTGCCAGACAGAAAATGTTCAGAGAAAAATAATTTTATTTACAGCTAACACACGGGACTTCAAATAACCAGTAATAGATGCTCAACAGGACAAGACAGGCCCATAATTATCTCTCTCTGTCACTAATGACTACAGTGGGTTGGCACAGGAATTGCAGTTTACACCAGAGCTTCTCTGTCATCCCAAGCTGGTACTGCCCCTGCCGCTGCCCCCCGGGTGTTTGCTCCTGCCTGCCCTCTCCTCTGGGTGACAAGACTGTGCGCCATACTGCGAACACAACCTACGTTTGCTGCTTCGTCTTAAATCTACCTTTTACCACTTCTCTGAATAGGTTCACCACATAGCCACTCGATGGTCATGCCAGCTTCTGGGTCAGGGCAGTGCAAGGGCCAGGCAAACCCAGTGGAAGTGGAAGTAAAAGAACAGCCTCAACAACCACCTCCACTGAAAATGCCAAAAATGGAGAAGAGTCTTCACATTATTTGCATTCACGCACAGCAATCTGCCAGGCAAATTGAAGAATAAAAAGCTGGAAAAGTTACTGAAGTTAAAATATTTGATCTTGAACTTGCAAGAAAAATTGAATCTCACTGTAAAGAGATCTTGCACAAAGCAGAATCAGACCATCAGCTGAACGTAATACCTGTAGTCCCACTTCTGTCTACATCAATGACATTCAGAGAAGTGTCTGAAAACTCTTTCCTGACTGAATACACGCTGTAACAGCCAATGCAAGAGAGGCGAACAATGTAGTATTTTCATACAGATCACAGAAGAAATGCAACCAGGAGCCTCGATTATGCGTAACAAACTTTTCTGGCTCATGACTTTTCCAACAAAACTTCTAGTGCAGTTGTAGCTGCACTTCCAAAGTCAGTGAAAATTTCTCATACTTAACAGATTCAGATACGTAAATGATGAAAGTATTGGAACAAATTACTTGCGTGGCATGCTCAATCTCCCTTTCACTAAAGAAAACGCAGCGGCAGATTTTAAAACAAGGGCAGAAGACCAAAAATCTAATCTCACAGCTACAGCAGCGAGCACCCAAATCACCGATCACCTCTAGATTTTGTTTTCTGTTAGCATAACACAAGAAAGCTGACATTTACCAGGCAGATGGTGAATCAGTATGCACAGGTAAGGTGTGTGAGTGAAAGCTACTTAAACACTCTTCACTGCTGGATTTTCCTGATTTGACTCCACACTCTTGGCATTGTACTAGTATCTAGCGTGTCTGCCTTCAAGCTTTTTAAAAGGAAAAGAGACTCTGACAGCAATTAACTGCAATTTATTACTTGTATCACAGATTCTATGAACAAATACAAGAGCATCCAGCAAGCACTTGGTACACGCACATAAATTAATTCAAGTTTAATCTATACTGCCTTTTCTTGCTCAATACAGAATCGCCAAGGGACCTAACTGAATTACAACCTTTCCCTTCAAGACTATGAACTGGGCACTAAAAGTAAGGGTGAACCCTCCTACAACCGACATATTTTAATTCTACTGAAAAAATATATACATGTTTAAAAAAACCCCAAACTTTTTCCTATTTAAACTACAATACCTTATCTAATAGTTGGGATAGGTCTTATGTGAATACACCAGTTCTGCAAAGAGCCCAGTAGAAGGTGGGGGGGGGAGAGACCAGAGCAGGCATTTCCTAAGGCATTAACAATGAAAAGCAAACAAATGCTTCTCCACTATCTTATCCCCTTCGCATTCAGAAATTCCCCCCAAATACTGTCAGACTTCACTTAGACAAAACAAAATGTCAAAACAAATACCAGAAAGGTTATAAAGTCATTGGATAACTATTATTATTATTGAAAACATAATCCATAAATATGTTCTATTTATAAATGCTCTGTCCCCACACTGAATGCACTTAGGGTATTAAAAGACTAATTCACATGCTTTACGTCTGTGATCCTTAATGTGCAGCAGAATTGTGATAACTACTTATAAACACCGTTAGTGAATATGTGTAGAAAAAAACAAAAAAACCACTCCAAAAGATGTCTGTAAACTGAATTTTAGAGAAAACAGAGATTTTTAAGGATGTCCTGGGCAGTATATACAATCTATTCACAAAGACTTCACGAGAACTTGCTTGTTTCTGAGAATTCAGCACATCTTGTAGTTCTTACATTTGTTGCCATTATCATATTTATGCAGTGCATTTACAAACTGACCACACTTTACCACAGCTTACCATCTTTTCTCTGACATTTAGAACATAAAAAGCACCTAATTTTCAACCTATGCTGATTTCTTGTAATTCCTACTAACTGTAGAAAGAAGCTTGCCTGTCACAAAAATGAAACCATGTGAAATTGTCAAAATACACGCYTCTCTCCTCCATGTGTCTGCTGAAAGCACTGTGGCTCACTTTGCGATGTGTAGCTGCTGGTTACTTAATAAAAATTATCACAACAATGTATCTGAACAGTATCATTTGTACACAGATATCTATAACACAACATGAAATATGGGCATCAAATGATTTTTTATGACAGCACGTCGGAGCTAACGCTCCCACTGAATACATCATGAACTCCAGGAGCAAGTTCTCTGCAATTGGTATAGGCCTTGCAAATTAGTACTCGGCATAGCCACTCATGACGAGGTTTAACTTCTGGCCCTAGTCAAATTCTCCTTTTACCTTTGACTGAAACAGCAGTGGGTGGAGAACTGAGGAATAAATGACTCCATGAGATTTGAAGCTGACCTCTCAGCACAACTGACTGCAGTGACATGGAGCCAGCCACTTCTCATATTTGCACTTCTAACTTCAGTGCTGAACTGTGACCACACGCTAATCTGACGGCAGTTTTTAATAAAAAAACGGAAGACTAAGACTAAGACTAGTGAGGTATCTTTTTGTGTGTGTGTGTGACTCCAAAAGGCAGCCCCTGTGATGCTACTAGATGCTGCAGTTCACCAATAGTGCTCGCTTCTGCGAACAGCAGGTACCTCACACGGTGAGGTGGGGACAGCACCTGCTCGGCCCGTGGTGAGAGCTTGCTGGACATGAACCAGCACCCACCCAAAAGCCATGGGGCATATTAATGCAGCCTGAACCCAAGTAATGTGTGTACGGCCATGGGTACAATAAACTAACATCTCTGTTCTGCTAACGAGGCCCTGTGCCCAAGCTGGTACACCCTACCTCTAAGTACAGGTTGTTAGCTTGGGCTCAGCGTCATGCTAAAGCTGCTACATGACCCCTGTGTAAGGAGGTAGGTTGTACCTGGCTGGCACAGCGACCAATTTAGAAACAGTGCTCTGGTACCACCCAGCTATCTAGATATGCCAAATAAATAATTTATGCTGCTGTGCTGGTCAACAAGCAGAACATTTTGGGCCACCTCCTTTCATAGCAAACATTGGCACGTGAAGGTGTTCCAGCAGAAGAGCTAAGGCAGTCCAGAGTGACAGAAAGGAAAGTTAATTCTGCAAGCGGACAGAGACCTTCTCCTTCCCCAGTGACAGGGAGAAAATGGGGGATGATAGAAAAGAGGACTGTGTCCCTACCAACAATGAAAGGAGTATTCAGAGCAGAAAATGATGCCAAGTTAGCAAGGTTAAGATCCACCTAAGAAGGTGCATGTGTTCCTTTTTTCCACTGGTTGGACCTGTCAGGACTTGAGATTTCCACTTGACCTGCCAGTCATTCAGATGGATCATATTYGTTCTCCTCCGTATGCATTTCTGTGTCTTGTGGCCTTTTACTGCCCTGTCATTCATTCTGGCACAGTAAGACCCACCTGAATGCTGCATGAAATATTTGACAATGTTCTGACATGTTGTAAAGATCTTTGTCCACATGCCAAGCAACCTTTAAACATCCCAGGTTAGAGGCATCAGCTGGAGGAACTGCTGCAATCCCAAACCTGTGGCAGCRTCCAACTCTGTAGGGAGACTCTATACATGTTTGTATTAAATAAATGGTTATCTCCGAGGTGGGGAAACTACTGAAACTTGTTCTCTGCAAACAACGACAGGAGCGATGACTGACTGCTCAACAGAGCTACTCTCCTAGAGAGAGTGAAGTAGGACTATGATGTTGTTAAGACAAGGGTATTTAATAACAGTGCCTCCTGCACAGGCTTTGCTCTATATATGTGGTACAGAGATTCGCATAGTCTCTATCACTGGGTCCATGACAAATGCTTAAGTGAACAAAGCTAAAGCTACTTTGAAATTATATAGATCACCCAGCTCTCTTCTGGTGCTCAGAGCAGATCAGGAGCAACTTATTAAAAAATAAAAATAAACCCCAGAGCATTACACAGACTCACATCAGTCTGGTTAACCTGAGTGCTCCAAGCCCAAAGGCCAAGAATACAACCTATAGTAATCTTACACCTGTAACAGAGAAAGGAATCACCTCCATACAGGTGTCTCCTTAATTGTAATAATTTAAATTACATACCAGGTATGATTTAATGCAAGCATATGCAGGAATGTGATAAAGACAGATAACCATATAAGCATGTTTATTATTACCTGAAATCTTTCCATTCCAAAGTAATTTGTTTCCAGAGTCTTTGTTAATTTTACAGTGTGAAAATATTAAGACACGTCACATTTATCAGAATAGCGTACTGTAAGACTGGACTGAAGGTTCTTACAGATTACACTGATTAAAGATGACATTCTAATGTAATATGAATGTAAATTTATATTCTGAAGCTTAATCTTCTGGAAAGTCCCAGAAATTTAGGGGACTTTCCCATGAATAAAGTAAATGTTTCCTTTCCCATCCTATAATGAGGGAGGGCAACTGTCAGTATTTAAAGTTCTTTGGTCTAAAATGTTAAATTAGATATCTGAGTTCCATCATCCATTTGTTTTGTTAATGTAAAAATTAAAAAAAAGCCTGAGGTTTGAATACTGTAGGTCACCTCAGCAAAATACTGCAGACTGAAAAGGGTCAGATGTTGGAATCCCAAAGTGATACAGATGACACTTTTTTCCACATCATTTTCTGTTTCAGAGAACTATCAAATCAGTTAAGAAATTCAGGGCAAGCATGGAGTTTTAGGTATTATCAGCAGCATAGTTAAACTTGACAACAGAATTTTAGGTAGAATTGTGTCTGTGCTGAGATTTTGTCTTTTGGTGAGAAGGGACAGCTCCATTGCTAATGTTTCTAACCCACTTCTGAATGTCAGTGGCTAAAGGATTAATTAATTAAAAATACCACTTCATATATTTACGCTGCAAGCTTTATAGGCATAAACTATTAAAACAAACACTGCTCATTCCGTTTGATGCTTGGAACGTACGTGGTATTTCTAGAGTTTAACCCATAGCACGAGAGCATGAAGTTATGTAACTTGATAAACATTGGAAAGTCTTGTTTAAAAAAACCACAACACTTCTAATGAGTTCAGAAAGAAAACACAACAAAATGGATGTTTCAGACCAATGCTTTCACTGTTTTATTAATAGATTATCTTTAGAACTGGCCATCTGAAAGTAAGATAGACTGAATTATTTATACAAAGCTGACAATTACCAGATATAAAGTCAAATGTCTGAAACAAATTCAAAATAACCTGTATCTGTACAAGCAACATACTTTGTTATGATTTAATAGCTTTGTTTCTTTCTTAACAGGCAGCATAGACTATTTTTTGCTTCAGCGCTCTCAAGTAAGTGAAAACTTTTAAATTCTTTCAGCAGTTGGGAGTGCTACAGTAGTGTATGCCCAGGTATGCACAAGAAAAACAGTACTTCCTTACAAACCTTGTCCTTGTCCAACTTCTGAATGCATCCTATTCACAAAATTTATTGCAATATTAAAACCGAAAGATTTGGGGCTTAAGCCACAGCTCAGACTTGGAAATATTTTAAATCCTAAAATTACCCTGGCTTTACTAGTTATATTGAAATCATCGTTGCTTGGTCAATTAGCACTAGTCTTGAAGCAACAGCAGACACATTACCTTGCTTAATGCACCGAAATTAAATCTGTGACCCACCCTCTCCCTAAAAACGAACTGAAACGAAACGGTGACCAAATTTTGTAGTAAAATAATTTTGACTAATGTTATCAACCGAGTGGATTCTGGTTTATTTTTCATATATTTTTACATTTGCCTGGATGGTGCAGGAGAGCTTCTTAAATGAGAAAGATCTCTCATATGCCTGCCAGACAGATCTACTCTGCAAAAGTATCATTTCCAGAACAGAGAATAATTTATCTTGGTTCTCAAATACTTAACTGGAGTTTAAGACCTGCATTACCTGTGGGCAACACAGCTGTCTTCATGGAACAGAGATGTGACTTGCTGGTAACGCTGAAGGTCAGAACGATGACCCTGAGTAAGCAATGGGAGCCATCGATGAACCAGAAAGGGCCAGAGAAAGAAACTGCTGTTGGCAGCACTGCCAGCTCAGGCTCTGCTTTCCTCTGGATTCTTTCTTATTTACACCTTTACAGCTGTCTGTGAGGCTGTGTAGTAAATGGGACTGGGCAACCAATTTGCACTACAGACAGACCAGAAAACACAACTTATTTTTATCCTGGACCGGTTCTCCAATCCAGTTCATGTCACTGCCTCACAGCCAGCCATATCAGTGCTACTGGCACAGGAGCAGGAACAGCGAAGGTGGAGCAGAGTCTACCCTGCTGCAGCCAGGCCTGCCAATGAAAGCAAAGTAGATCAAATCATGGGTATAGGTGTCATAAGACTGCGGGAAGTCAACAAAGATGCTGAAGAAAAGAAAACATCTATGTTCTGTAATTTGATTATTATTGTTTTAGTGATGACTCTGCTTAAGAGTGGGAGACTGGAAACAGGATAATTATTTTTTACATAGTCAACATTAGCTTTCTGAGGATTGGGCAGAGACATGCATTTTTCAAACAGCCACATAGCTGACAAAGCAGTTGTTTGCAGCAGGTAACGTACTTCTTCCTCTACCCAGCCGAGGATAACGTGCACTGGTTACATACTCCACATTAACCTTACGCTACAACTTTCATGCTAGTAGTTTCAGCCACAATTATTATTTTAAAATCAGGAAGACAGGCCAAGGCATCTATCAGTTTGTAGTAACAGTGAAACTAAAGTGAGCTCACTGCCCAGGTGCCTTGGGCCAACTGACAGGATTTACACCAAAGTGTTGGACCTGGAGCTTCATCTTTCAACTTGGGCTTGGTTAAAGAAATGTTATATGTAATTCTCCCCATCTGACTGCACTCCTCATAAAGAAAGGGACCTAAGAGTACACTGATCCAACCTCTTGAGAAGACTGAAACTTGCCTCTGATGAGGAGTAGCTAGTTCAACCACAAAGGTGTCACCAGGCTTTCGAAAGAGGGAAACTTTCCTCTTGGTGTGGTTTTTTTTTTTGGGTTTTTTTGTTTGTTTGTTTTGTTTTGTTTTGTTTTTTTTCCCTTCAACTGAGACACTTACTGTGTTCTAGCTTTCCTAGCTGCAAAGACAAACTGACATGGCTCTGATCACCATGGACAGAGCCTGACTCTTCCTTCTTTCACTCCAAATCATGGATGCATTGCAGTTCCCCGAGATGGGTCCGCTGACCCAGCTCTCTGCTGCTGAAGGGAGAAAGTTGTGTCCCCCTCCTTCCTTTCCCTACAGTCTCCCTGCAAATTTGCACCAGTGTTGGTGCTAACAGCATCTCAGTCACCAACCGATTCAGCTCACTCACGCAGAAGAAAACTAACCTGACAAAAAAGCACGGTTTTCTCCTGGGTTAGTGATTTGAACTGGCTCATTAGATTTTAYGTACAATCAACACTACAGCCAACGTAAGGGATGGGTGAACACCACACAACCAGGAGCAGGAGAGAAGGAAGGAGTAAGATGTCTGTCTCTTGAGAGCCACATACAGTTGTATCAGCTCAGATGAAACCACAGCAACAGACGACTTCTGTTGGTATTATGCTGTGGTGGTAGTACACATGGCCCTTTTTCACATCTTCCCTCCCTTGGTATCTCCCAGAATTTTCCTATCAGCACAAAAGAGAAAAATTTGGATGAGTTTCCCGAAGAGGGGCAGGGGTCCTACTTCTATAGTAACGCCCTAGGCTTTTTTTCAAGAGAAAGCTCTCTACAATCTACAAAGGCATAAATTTACAAAGCCTGCTGATATTGCATGTCACTTGGAGGAGTGGACAGGCACCAGCAGAGTTTGAGGCCGGGCCAGCTACACAGAGCCAGAGGAAGAGTCATCAGAAAAAGGCAAGAAAGTAATGCTTCCCATCCATTATTCCATGGGGTATAAAAGATAAGCTAGATGAGAAGAGATTTTACATTCAAGCCCTAGGAAAGGTGCAAGGGAAAGCAAAATCCAATTGATATTTGAATAGCAGTAGAGAACGAGAGAAGATTTAGGGTAGCATCTATCAGAAAAATGCATGTAATATTGGAGCCAGAATGTCACAGGAGGTTGTAGAGTTGCTGGAGAGATGATTAAGAAGATTGCGGCAAAGAGCTGCAGAGAACGGTGACGGGAGGTTAGAAGTTAGAACAAAGCATGTGAGAACAAGACTGAGGAAGTGAACATAACAGTTGTTAAAAAAAAACACACAAAAGGTGTTTAAGCCAAGTAAATAAGTAGCACAACAAACAGTATGTATACGTGATATTAAAGTTTGGGAACAGCTGCTGCTCATGTTCATTTGCTCATATTTAGCACACATAAAAACTTAAACTTAGCTAAATGATCCAGCGCTGCAGCAAGAAGAACCACAACAGGATCTATGCCATCCAGCTTAGTTATAAACACAGCAATAATTTAAAAATTTTTATGTAGGCTGCATTTTCTCATTTAGCAGCACTGCTGTTTGAACTGCCCTTATCTTCCTGCTCATTCCAGCCCCATCCCTTCCCCTGATTATTCTGGTATGGCTAATGTGCAGCCATGCAGCACCCAGGGGAGGGCATGATCCAGGTGAAAAATAATCAGGCTCCCCACCCCTCACCCTGCTGGATCATTTCCCCAGTCTGGTCTACCATGCAGTAGCCCAAACATCTGTGCCACTGCAATGGAGAAGACATGAACAAATCACCAGACATGGAGGTTGCTTCAGCCAGTATTACTGTCAAAAAAAGTATGTGGAGCTGCAGTTTCAGTCCATCAGGAAGTAGATAAACTTCAGAAATTCCTGGATTTCTCAGGCTACCGTTTCTTTTTTTTTTTGAGTTTCTCAAGAAAAGAACCTGCTCTTTTCTAAGTTTAGAAAGCTATCTGAAAAAGTTTCTGCCAGAAGAGGAAAATACAACTCAGCTTTACAGTTCTTCCAAATGCAGGGAAAAAAGTTTTGCTGATAACCTCATTGACCAAACAAGCTATCGCTGGAACAACACTTAGAGGATTAGAGATTTTTACACATCGCTTTCTCCCCTCCAAAAAGTGTGAAAACATCAAGGGTAGACATTTTTGTTTCAGTTTCCTGCATGAAGGTAGCTTCAAAATAGTTCATTATAAGGCTTCCTGCAGCTTTGTCTAAACTAGCTAGTGTTGTCTTGTTTCAGAGACCAATTGAAAAGTAATGAAATCCAGAAGTGCAATTGGCAGGACTCTCCTAACTTTGGAACTATTTTTCCATCTTTCACCTAATGGGCTTGATTTATGACAAACATCAAATCTCACAATACTCTCAGAAGAAAACCAGGTATGCTTATTATCTTAAGCCGTAAAAGAAACCCTGTAGCTATGCACTTTGCTCAAAACCATTGAGAGTACCTAACAAGCATCAGTGCTGCTTTAAACTCGTATGTATGTATATATGTTTTATATATATAAAAAACATATACACGCATCCAACACTTCCTCCAAATTCTCTACCCTCTCCCCTCTTAAGTGGCTCTTTCACCACCTACAGTTTTCTGTTCTCTCCACTTCACACAGGATACTCTAAATCCAGCGCTGCCAGAAAAAAACAGCAGCAGCATGAAATGAGAAAATCCTTGTCTGTTTTCAAATGCTTTTTTACCTAAAAGACCGACTAGACCCTGGCACATCTTCATCTCCTGCACAGCTGACAAGGCTCTTTTAGAAACATGGAAAAATGGAAGGTGTCATATTTGTTCCCACTCACCTTTGTAATTGCGCTACAACCAAGTGATCTAAAGTTTTGAAGAATAAAATAGGTATCAATGCCTTCATGCTGGGAGCCATACAAAGGTCGTTAACCGCAGATTGCTCAGGTTTTCATAATCACCATGAAATATGACCACACAGGCTGCAGATGAGGCAATACAATTTTTGATTCAGAGAAGAATCACTGCCTTGTCATGAAACTTTAACTGTATACAGGTAGGGCACCAGAGAGCTCAAACCAAATTCAGTAGGGTTGTTTCTGTAGATGAGGATTGCTGTCATGTCCCCTGAAACTAACTTTAGATTGCAGGCAGAAAGCTAGCATGGCCTTCTCAGTGCACAAAAGCCTTGAGAAGTGCGGTGTGAGTAACTGATCTCCACTTGCTTCCAGAGATCCAAAAATAGAGGTGAAGTGTGAATATCCCATTTGTTTCACAAGGGTGTCAACAGAAATTCCTAGTCAGGGCCTTGTCTACTATCAAAATCTGCACCTACAGAGCTGTAGCTGCACTTAGGCAAGAAGAGGCTGTTTGCTTCTTACTGCAGCAGAACAGCTACTTTCCAGAATAAGATCAGCTACTACAGAATATTTTATATTTGATATCAGTACCAGCAATAGCTACATTGGTGCAGGCTTCCAGGAAACAGACTGATGACTTGACAGTCTAAATGAGATGTTTCTAAATTTTCTGTATCAACAGACCCCTCTCCCCTCTGGGAGAAAAGAAAATAAATATATATATAGATCAGATGCAGACCATTTATTGCAGATCCAGACACAAAGCTGAGAGTACTAATCTAAACATTGATGTTCTATCAATGAAATTAAAGCATTAAAAATTATTACACTCTTCTCTCCTACACGTAAATATTTCATTTTAGGTCACCTGTAAGTGATGGTTAACAAATACACAACCACCTCTCTGCTCCCTTTTTTCTCTGATCTGTGAGGATACAAAGCTGGTGAGGAAATGCAGAGATCTGCATTAGAAAATATGGATCTGAGAGTCTTCCACTCCATTATGAAATAAGAGTAAAATAAAATGTTGTGTTTCTAAAGCTACAAAAAACAACAAGCAAGGATTTACTGTCACATTTTTGTATTTGAAATGAAATGCATATACCATCAAACCAAGAATGAATGAAATACACCAACCACTATGCCCTCTTTAATCACTATCAACAGCTACATTGCTTACTGAAGTCCTCAGATGTCTATTAATCAATTACAACTTTAGAAACCCTCTTCTCATGTTGGTATTATTCAGAGTGAAGTGATGTAAAACACCTTTGGCCTTCATTTCAAAAGAAGTGGTGGAAGTGACAGAAAACAGAAATTCACATACAAGGAAGGACAGGCCTATCTACACATGTGAATCACAAATACCCATCTTGAATAAAAACTTATTTCACTGACTTCACATTTTACTGTGAAAATCCACATTTGTTGATACAGGGAAAGGAAGCAAGTAGAGTCTCAAAATTCCTGTATTTCGAAATACAGTGTTTGGTGGTCACAATGGGACTGAACAGAGATATCCGATATTCCCAAATAAGTCTCTAGTCCTTTATTGAAGAAATAGGAAACTTGTTTCTAATCCCAGGAAAAAAAAAAAAATTTCATGACAGGTGTTATTCCAGAAGCAGATTATGTGCAGGCATTTCAATATTTAAGAGGGAGAAGAAAAAAAAAAAAGGTTTAAAAAAATGTTTTTGGTTTATATGACCTATGAAAATTTTTTATCCTTGTATACATTTGAGAGGTGTAAAAAACTTCTTTTAACCAAAGACTGTTAAGAAGACTGCCACGTCATTTTTACTTATTGCTGTACAGAAAAATGCAGACACCCAGGTTTTGAAAGTAGAAATAAAGTCAAATTAATGTCTTCTATTCTCGGCAACAAAATGGGGAAAAAACCCCACAGCTGCAGCAAGGCAAGGCTGGTGTAAGGTGGAAAAAGCAGTTGAGTTGACATTTGCTATTAAAGCAGGGATAGAGGTCAAATCCTGCTCGCTGTGCAGCACCTAAGAGTCTGTGGAAAACTGGCAAAAGCAAATCCCAAACCGAGACTTACCAGCCACGGCCAGGCTCAAGTTCACTTCGGGTTAAAAATACTAACAGGAAAGAAAGAGCGCAGCGAAAGGGAACCGTATCTCTGTTACGTGATCTGCGCATCGGGCTTAAAGCTCTTCCCTCCGATACTTCCCCAGAGCGCGGTGTTGGGTGACCGACTACCCTCACCCCTTCTACAGCCTCCGGGAGACGGCCGTGCCCCACGCTGCAAATAAAAGTAAACCACCAGACCAAGCGCTGGCCCGAGCTTCCGTGCACAGATTTTATTAAAAACTTCTCGTTACAGAGCCTAGGAGCGTGTTACAGAGCCTAAGAGCACCCCACGTACTCGTTTCCATCACGGCAAGAGTTTGTTTATTTATTTACACAGCGCACTCGGGTCACGGGGGAAGTGAAACTCTCCGGGCGCCGAGCGGCGGGCGCAGGGGGCCGGGGCGGCCCCGCAGGAGGGCTGCCCGCCCGCCCCGCCGCCACGGCCGGCCCCGCGTCCCCGGAGCCCGGCGGGGCCGCGCCGGCCCGGAGGCCGCGCCCGGGGCCGCCGCCGACCGAGGCGGGCAGCGCCGGGGGAGGAAGCGGGGCGCGCGGCGGCGGGGAAGCAGACTGAAGCGCACACGGAGGGGCGGCGCGGGGAGGGGGCGCCCCGCCGCGGAGGGGGCGCGGGTGGGTGCGCGGCCGCCCCCCGCCGCCGCCGCCGCTCCCCCCTCGTCGTCTTCCTCCGCCGCCTCCTCCTGGGGCCGGGGGGCGCGATCCCCCTTCCCCGCCGCGGTGAGCGCCGCCGCTGGCTGCCGCCAGAGTCGCCGCCGCCGCCCGGCCGTGGCGGCCGCCGCCGCCGCCGGGGCCGGCTCCCATCCGCCATTATCCTTTGTTCGCGGCGCGGCGGCGGCGGGGATGTTGCAGGGCTCGGCTCCATCTTTAAAGCGGGCGCCCCTCCCGCGGGCGGTGCAAGGCCGGGCCCCCGCGTCCTGCCGCCCGGCGGCTCCCCTGGTCCCCGCCGGGCTCCATTTCCTTCCCTCCCCCCCGCCCCTGTTTGCTGGGCGCCTTCCTCCTCTTACCGGTTACCAGGCTGCTCCGTCACTGCTTTCGTTCGCGCCTAGGATCTCGCCGCAGTTTTATTCTCTCCCCCACGTAACACACCGCGTCAAACTACACCTCCGCCGCGTCACTCACACACACACAGGCGCTCCCAGCCCGGCGACAGGCAGGCAGCGGCCGACTGAGGAGCGCCAGCCAGGGAGCAAGCGCCGAGCGCGCCGCGGCCCGCACGGAAAACGCCGAGCGCTCACGGAAAACGCCGAGCGCCCGGCAGGCGGCGGGAACGGCCGAGCGCGCCGCCAGCCCCCGCGGAAAGAGCCGAGCGACCGCGGAAACGAACGAAGCGCCCCGGAGGGGAGGCGGAAAGAGCCGAGCGGCCGCGGGAAGGCGCGAACGGCGCTTCCGCCCGGGGCGGCCCGCGCGGAAAGCACCGAGCAGGGCTGCGGGGGGGCGCGCGCCCCCTTTACCCCCCCACCCCACCCCACCCCCCCCGCCCCCGCCGGGCGCGCGGGCGGGCCGAGGAGGCCGGAAAGCCGCGAGCGGTCACGGAAACGGCCGAGCCGTCCCGGAGGCGGGTGGCCGAGCGCGGACCCGGCTGCCCCAGAGACCCCGCTGAGGGCTCCAGGCCCCCCGAGTTCACCAAGCGCGTCCCCACGCACACACTGGCGCCCCGGGAGACCTGCCGCCCCCGGCCCCGCAGGGCTGCGCCCCCCCCCGCCCCCAGGGGATCCCCCCCGGGCGCCCCACTGCCAGGGCAGCCGCCCAGACCCCCTTCTTCAGACCCTCGATTCTCACCCCAAGACCCAGACACCCCTTGTCTTCACAGGCACAACATGGCGGGTGAGGTGCTGTGGCGAGACTGTGCTGCCTCTCCTCAATGCCTCCTGGATGCCTGGCGTCCCCCCCGTCCCCTCCCCAGGTGGTGAAGCGCTCACATCCTTCAGGTCGCTCCTCTAAACCTTCCTCGACTGCCTGGTTTTCACTCCGGGCTGTGACTCCCATCCCGCTCCCTGCCCTCTCTGGCCCTGTGGCAGCCCAAAACCAGGCACAGGGTGACTGCTGCTCCATCAGGACACAAAGAGCCCCATGAAATCCCCCAGCCCTGAGCAACCGGCCTCCACCAGTGCTGGGGGGACGAACCTGTTTTGGCGGAGGTGCAGACACCAGGCACCAAAGCTGTAAAACCACAATTTGCAGAGCAGCTGTGGCCGAGGTGGCAGTTTGCACCCATGGTGCCAGCCCCCTGCTTTGGCACCTCTTGGGAGGGACGGACGTTGTCACGATGGGGCAGAGGACAAGATATGGGTTTGTGCCTTGTTGGAGAAGAGAAGCAGCCGCGTGCTGTGGCCCTCAACTCATCTGCAGTGCCAGCGTGATGTCCATGGCTGTGTTTTCAAATGTTGGGTGGGTGAACTTTTTCTAGGAAAGGTTTTTCAAAGAGTTGATGCCACCATGGAGCAGGGAACGGGCTGGCTGGTGCTCCAGCCGGGTGAGTCCAGCCCTATCTTCTCTGGTTCACACACACAGTTGAATGCACCCGATCATACACCCTRAAGAATGAACTTCTCAAACTACAACCACATAAAAGCTATACACAGCCTCGAAGAAAGTAATTTTCGTTTCACAAAACCTCAAGATGGCACTACATAACAAGATTTGAAGCTCCAAATCTGGTTCATTTTTGCAGCCGGCCTGGCACGGCCACCCCGTGAGACACCACTGCGGGGCCATAACTGCTGCAGGCACCGCGTCGGACGGCAGCGGTGGGCGGTTTAAATTAGTTTTGCTCTTGCCAAGTCTTGTTTTCTCAAGAAGGTTGAACTGATTTTACTTACACTGAGTTTCATTTAACTCCATCAAAAATTAGAAGAGATGGTGCAGAGAGCATTACAGGTTTACTTTGCCTTCGATTTTGTTGATTACAGTTATTCTAAAATAAACCGAAAAAAACCACTTTTGACATTTAAAAAAAAAAAGGCAGCTCAAGTTAAACAGATAAAACATTGTTTTATTGACGACACATACTATGGCTTCGGCCACAGCTCATTTTCTGATTCTGCTGCGCTTTTTCCCTCTGACCTGCCTGCAGACAGGAGCTCCAAGGTTGCAGCAGAGCGTAGCCTCGGCTGCCACCCTCCCCGTGCCCGCTTCTCCCCCTGGGTGTTGTGGACCTGCRCTGTGCCTTTGGCTCGTACCCGATCCTGTCTGCAGTGTACAGCTGACATCACTTTTGGAAATTATTTTCTCTTTTTAGAGTCTCCTAGGATACGAAAGCTCGATCCACTAAATCAGTCTTTTACAACTCCTATTGGGAGCAGAATTTTTCTGCCATTTAAAGCTTTTGAGACAGGCGAGAAATCTAAAATCAGTGTTTCTAATTTGGTCTGTTCATGGACAGTGAACGGAAATGCTTCTCACTCCAAATGGCTGGTAGAGGTGTGAAAGGCTTGTCTCACAGTCACGTCCTTCTCATTTCACTCCACTAGATGCTGAGATAGAGGGTTGTTTTTGATAGTGTTTTGACATTTGAACTCTAGCCCCATTGCATAGAGTTTTAATATTTTAATGTGTGTTTAATAAAGTATCTTCTATGCATTTTGTTACCATATACAGATGTAAATCAAACTAGGTAATTAAAAAATATGTTTTAATTCAGCTAAAACATGGACATTTTGCTGTGTGGATTTCAAAGTTTGCTAGAACTTCTGCATTTCAAGGAGTGATTCTGAGATCAAAGCGTAAGGGATCAGCCTTTGTGCTCCTCTTAGGAGGAGTAAAGTACTTTCTGTGAGAAAATACAATGAGCAGAACAAATGTAGCCATCTGAGTGTCTGTTGTTTGACTCATGCATTTCTTTATCTGTTTCCCATCCTTCTCTTTCCCCTTTGTGTTAATGTTTGTGTTGCATCAGCTTCTTTTGCTCCCCCAAATGACCAAAATCATACACATTCTCCACCCATGCATGTTTCCCAGAACTGGATTGCTCGCCCTCATGCAGCAAGCCTGAAGAATCACAGCAATAAGCCTTTAAGGGAATAAACTCTGGTCCTCGAAAGGCAACTAAAATGCACTAACCAGATCTCAGTGAATGGCTCCCATCAGAAACCTGGGCAACACTCTCAACCTACGTGATTAGAGTGCCGCTGGTGGGACTGAATTACACCCGGTCCCCAGGACTGCCCTCACGTAGTCAGGCAGCTCCTTGCGTGGCTCTGATCCTGCTGCCTGTTTAGGACATGGCTGACGATACTCTGGCACCCTGCTGATCCTTGCCAGCCCTGCTCTCACTCACAGCTCTCCGGCCGGCTCCTCAGCACTTCTCTGAAAGACTGTCAGCTCCCTGACGAGTTTGCAAAGGGCATCGTGCCGTGCTGGCTACTTCTCTGCCAGCCAGTGTAGGCTCCCCGTATAACAGGCAACTCAAGAGAGCAATTTATCTCAAACTAAAACAGATGCCTCGGATAGGCCAGATGCCTGAAGTGATTTGAGATTACGCCCAATGTTGTGTATCTTTGGTATCTTCATCTCTTGCCCCATGGCTGAGGCTTAGACCATATGTGGATGGGAGCTGGATTCAGCCCTGACTCATACCAGTTCAGTGGCAGGGCTGGGTGAACATCTCATACACAACTGCTGTGAAACCTTCTGACGGCTGTTTTGCATGTTCCTCCTTCCCTTACAGGTTTTCTGTTTTTTTTTTTTTTTTTTTTTTTTTTTTCTCTCGCCAGATCTGAACAAAATCAGGACACTAAGCAAACCCAGAACTTCTTTGGGAGTGGGAGTGAAAGTCTGAGCTGCAAAACCCCCTTCCCTCTCTAACATCTATGCATTCCTTTCACCATTTCCTCTTGGGGAATCTGTAGAAAATGGGGTAGTAATGATGTGCCAATTACCCACAAAGTCCAACAGGGAGAGGCTGACTTAAGGAGTGAACTGCAATGCTCAGCAGTTTTCTTCTTCATCAGCAAAAGCTTGCTTGATGATGAGTGAAACCCAGCAAGATTAATTACTTTTCTTACAATTAAGCCTCAGAGGCAAATTCATTAGCTTTGCAGCTTCCAGGTTGGTTATCCTGGGCAGTGGACTCCTTGCACACAGCATTGCAGGTTGATTGCCCATGGCCCAGGGTTTGTGGCTAACGGGTGATCAAGAAAGGTTCACGCTTGGCTGTAAGGTGTGGCAGAGCCACAATGCATGCGTTGCAATCTGGAGCAGTTGACACTGCTGACACTGGTAGCATGCAAGATAACATTTATTGTGGAAACACAGATACACATGCATTTTCAGTCTACACACAACTGTAAAGAGAGCAATGCAAAAGTATTTTTTACAGGCCACAGCCACCTCTGGGAATGATTTATAACAAAATAATCTTTCAGCATCGAATGCTTGCTGACAATTTCTAGAGGACCAGTGTGGTCTTGCAGTGCAGGGACAGAGAGAGGGTGTTTTGTACAAGTACGACATTAAGCACAAGTATTGCTGGGGAGAAAAGAAGGCAGGGCGTGTTCTGGGGCTTCACAACTACATTCACTAATGGATATTCTCCCAAGGAAAGGGAGAGAAGGAGAGTATTTACAAATAATGAATGTGGAGGGGGTCAGATGTTACATTAGGCAGTTAGTAAAGTGTCCAGCACTTTTCAGTGTAAGGAGTATTGCATTGCACCTTCCATCCTATACAAACAGAGCAACTGATTTTAAAGCAGATGTAGGGGAAGGTAGGGGGTGCCACCATACCCCTGTGATGGACGCGGCCATTCAGTAGCACAGACAAAGCATTGAACTGATGATGACTTTCTGAGGAGAAGATGAAGATAATAAAGAGGTGTTATTCTGAAATCCAATGGCAAAGGCATGTCAGTCCTCCATTTCGGTCTCTGCTTCTGAGATAGATGGAGGCTTAACTTCAAACTCCCGTACAGAGCAGTCTTCTATCATTTCATAGCCTCTCAGGACCAGCTGAAACTGCTTACTCATCAGGATAAGGACAAAACCCTACAGGTTTAGTATCTGCCACAGAGAACAAGATTCACTGGACTCCCTGAGCACTTTATTACAGAAGTAGGTCTAAATTCACAGTTAGCTCAGAACAAAGTAACCAAAAATAGAAATGGTTTTTCAACATCATCCCACTTAAAGTTAATGAACTGCAGCTCAGGTCTGCCCTCACTGCTCTTGGACATTCATCATTGCTAAAAGTAATAAATCTTCCTGGCCAAATACAGGCTTTACAAGCAGGCAGATTGCATGCTCAATTAGTCCAAGGAAATTGGTCACTTTGCTTAACCCCTGCCGTTTGAAATATGGAGCCCCGCTGCCGCACCATCCTGCCGGAGCAGGATCACGTTTCTTCCACTGACGGAGCAGCCAGGGAGGGGAAATCCTCTGTCCCGAGCCAGGGACACAGCCGTTCCCTGCCATGTCTCACCTTGTGTGGAGCGGAAGAGCTTCCCTGGCTCGCAGGCTGCTGCAGCAGGATTTGCCTGCTCTGGCTGGCATAGCAATAATTTCTGAGCCCTGAACACTTTTGGTTATATTCTCTGCTAAATAACAGCCCACTTCTGAATTCTCAAATATCATCCCCCCAGAAGCAGAGGGGATGTTTCAAGGGCAGGAGCGCAGGAACAGATGAGYGCAAGCAGCTTTTCAACGCTTTGACAATGTGCTGTGTTTTCTAAGCATAGCCAGTAAAATACATCTTCTGGCTCCCCGAGCACGCTGAAGCAAGCCCAGCCTAGCCCACCGTCTGAACAACTCCCATGCAGACTAGGGAAAAATCTAGGCTTTTCCTTCAGTTCATGAAAAATGCCTCTTGAAAGTCATTGTTTTCTTGCCACTATAGCTTCCCTTTTCTTTGTCTTGCTCATTAAGTTGAATTTCTTCTCACTTTGCTTGACCCCTGCTTAATCCCTGCTTAACCATTTCTATTTTTGGTTACTTTGTTCTGAGTTAACTGTGAATTTAGACCAAATTCTTCACACAGGGTCTTCTCATTGCAGAGACATCCTGTCTCACATAGTCCCAGTGGCTTCTGGGGGGCCTCACTCTTTATTCAAAGACGAATTGTGTTCCCACTAAACCCCCTTCCTGCCAGGCTGCCTCCTTTGCCCCTCTCTCGGTCCCCTCCATGACTTAGCGAAGGCGTGACTTTGCCTGGGCGCTGCAGTGCAAGCTCAGGTACGGCTTTTCGGCCTCCCTCCTTCTCTGTGCTGCTTTCCCTGCCTTGGGATCGACAGATGATGGCCCTGCAGAAGCTTGGTTATTGTTGTTATTTCATCTTATGGCAAGTCCCTCGTGTGCCAGATGTCAGCAAAACTGCTTTGGGCTGAACCTCTAAAGGTCACATAAGCTTTGAAGAGCATCTTGTGTTTTCACATGACAGACTGTCACACAGAAGGAAGAACTAAAATGAATTGCTGACCAGGAGGGGCTTAGACATGCTATAAATACCTGTTTACGCTCCAAACAATGGTGACTTTTTTCTTGTCTATTAAGTCCGTTTATCATGTACTTCACGGCTTGTGGGCCTTGTATACTCAAAAACTTTCTGTTGCTTTAAGAGCTAGAAAAAAGGATGACTGATATTATCAGCACTCATTAAAGAACCAGACATGGCAAATATAATATGAATGGGATACTGACCTGGCATAGATAGGCGCTGAAGGTGCACTCGGGACCCTGCATTCCATGAAGCAATTGCTGTCATGAGGCAACATCGGCCCTATGCATCAGGGAGAAGGAGTTTGGGCTTCCCAGTAACCCACCGGTCAGAGAGCTTTTCCTTTCGAATGGGAATGGGATTTCATCTGTTGCACATGGAGGAAAAAGCTGTTGGATGAGGCCCAGTGAAAGTCAAAGCTGAAATGAAAAACCAAACCAAACCCAGCAACTGCTGTCAGAGTGAAATGGGGGAGGAGGGGAAATTGTTAGGGAGTAATTCTTGGAAATACTCTCAGCTTTGGCCCCGAGTGCCCCCATTTTAGCTTAAACACGGCTGCTGGGGGTGGTATATTCTACATTGCTCTGCTGGTAAATACCCCATTTCTATCAGCACAGCCTGCTGGTGTTGAGTCAGTTCCTATTATATAGAAAATATTATTTAGACTGATTTTCACACTTTGAAAAAATAAATCTACGCCTCCCTAGCTGCCTTTCCTCCATGCGAGAAGCTAGCAAACGCTAATTTGGTGAATAATTTCGGTGGTGGCAGAAAACCACCAGAAAACACCTGCGTGTGGTGCTTGGTTTCAGGATCACTATCTCACTGTCTTGGTTTAACAAATGTCTATGCATGTTGAACAGCTCCAATTTTTAGCATGTCCGTTTACTATAAAGTCAGGTTGCAGGAGTTGTGGGAAGGAGGGGGAGGTTGTTCGGAAGAGAAAAAACAGTGGAAACACTTAAAAAGTAGCGCAGGTCGATCTGAAGCAAAATGTGGGCAAAAAAGAGGGTGGGTAGAAGGGAGGAATGATTACCATTAGCCTTCTTCGGTTTCCATCGCAAGTGTGTGCTATCTATTACTAATTTAGCTGCATGAGGGAGCCACATTTAATTTCTTTAAAACATGCCAGGACTCCGGTCTGTCTCTCAGCCTGTAATATCCAAACAACAAATTGGGTCCCAGCTGGGCTGTGTTTACCAGCTTAAAAGGAACTGATTTTCTCTTCCACAGTCAGGAGGAAAGCGTTGTCTGACAACAACAACTGAGATTGATGCTCTCTCTCAAACTCCCTGCAAATTTCAGTTTCAACCATTTGGTTGTCCAGGTACCACTTTTGGTTCTGCAGGTTTTAACTGTGCCCTGTAACTGGTGGCACATCCCCATCGTCCATCCCCATCGTCCATGCCCATCATCCATCCCACCAGCCGTGTCCGTCATCACCTTTTATCCATCACCACCGCCATCTTCTGCACAAATAATTATGCTTTGATCTCTCTGCCCAGATGCACTGGCTTAAGTGAAAATGACTCTAAGCTGATTTGAATAGCACTTAAACAGGCAAGCAGGAAGCCTTGGTTCAAATAACTGGGTTTAGCCTTTTTTTGTGCTTGTTCTTGCCTATTGTCTTTCAGGTCGATTTTCATGGACTGCTAACTATTAAAGCACGGTGATTTGTACAATACTTCCACTAGCCTTGCTATTATGTGTAGGTAAGAATGAGATACTGTATCTAATCACAAGTATTTATTTATCCAATTATATAACATATTTACTTGTGTGGCTATATAACATATAATTTAATTTGTTCTATGAAAATAGTGAGCCTTCCTTACTAGATTTGTGTCAAACCATCTGAACATAAATTGGAATTCAAATAAAAAATCACATTACTTTGAAGTATTCTTATTTAACTATTGATAAAACAGCTCAGATGGGCACAGTGTAAATGACAGTAAAATTGGCGTTTACAACAGACCTATTAGACAGAAGGGAATTGGACTGAGAAAAACAAATCGATTTTTTTCTACACCATGCTTGAAGTAAAAACTCTGCGTAGAGAAGGGATCCACTCATTTAGAAAATCTTGGTCAGTTGATGGGGGACAAATGTTTGCTTTCTCCCTCCTTCTCTCCCCCTGGGGGTGATCTCCCGGGGTAGGTGAGGGCTGCGGTGGGAAGTGGATCCAGCCCTCCCCAAGGCCCCTGTCTGACCTGGTGTCCCACCCTTTGGGACGATGGCCCTCAGTCTCACTGAAGTGACCCCCACATGCCACTGCTGGGAACACGCTCAGCAGCATTTTCAGCGTTGCCCAGGGGCTCCTGATGCTGCAACGTGCACCCACCTTGTCGGCTGCTCCCAGCGAGCCCCAGTGAGCCGCTGCTGAGGGCTGGGGAAATGGCCGCAGGACCATCTGCATGAAAATCTGCACAAGAAATTAGTGTCTGAAGAGCAGCTCCTCACCTGTGGCTTAAATAAAAAGCATCCTTTTTTTTGGGAAGCCTCTGTCTTACAGCTGTGGAAGTGCACGTTCCCCTCCCGTTCTGCTGATGCCCCTAACCCCGAGGGCTACAAATGTTTCGTGTTTCCAACCCACAGCCACGACCAACAGCCCCGAGATGCTTGCGGTTCCCGGAGAGCCGCAAGGCAGCAGCTGACTGCAAAGCGCTCTGCAGGTGGCTGGCTGGCCCGCGCCACCCACTCCRAGGATTTGTATCTCCTGGCCGACTTTTGGGTTGCAGAGTGGCGAGCTTCACGGCGTGCTCACCCTGGCCGGGCAGCAGGCAGCCTGTGCCCGCATGAGCTGTCACACCGGCCCTGCCTGCAGGAAAAGGGGAGGCTATTGACTTCAGGTCTCTTTGGCAAGATAACTATTGATTGCCCCCCTTTTCCCCCTCCCTTAACCGGTAAGATTTGATATAAATGAGTTGCCACGCAGAGCTATATACAAAAGGATATTTTACAATAGGGAAAAGCCAAAGCCAAGCAGTTGGCTGAGTTTAGGCTGTTCTGTGCCTTTCCAAGCACGATAAAATTAACAGTATTATCTCTGTGTGTGTGCTAGCACTTTCAGAAGGCTAATGGTGTCAAAATGGCAAAAGAAAACGAGAACAGGTTTGGGAAGACAGCAGAGTGTTATCCCTAGAAGAGAAGATTTGTGGTTTAATTTGAATAGCGTCATGTTGGAAAGACTCTGCCCTGGATGGAGAGTAAGTTATTCTGAGAGAGGAACTCTGTTGCCCATTTCTATGTGTAGGAAGAGATTAAGGAGGACAGTGGCAAGGACGCTGCAGGAGAGCAGCATGTGGGGACCTGAGGTTGCTTAGCGGAGAATATTTCCTCACTTTTATTTAACTCCAGGACATGGGTGATCTCTAGCCCTCTGTCCACCACACCTCTCTCAGTCTGCCAAATACATTTAGCTCTTCTGGGAGCATAAGCAAACAAATAAAACCAATGTAAAGATCCATGGCAACAGTTTGGTTTCATTCATGGATGCTTTTAGCAGAGAAGGAACAAATTGGGCACTGTCTATCCAGGTTTCTCGCTGAAATTTGGAGTTTCCAGTGAATGGCATCTGGATGAATCTTGATTTCTGCAAAATGGAAATGCAGTAGAAACTTTGTAGTTTGCAAAGCCATAGCTAGGTCTGACCTCCCTCCTGATGTCTCCCACCGCAGATTCTCATGTTTGACGTAAGACCCCCGCCAAGTTACAGCAGTTTTTGTGCTCCTGAGCACCAAATTTCATCCTCCTCTCATTCTCTGGGCTTGCCTTCACCGCCGCTTCCATCGTGGCTACAAGATCAACTATGACATGTCAAACAAGAAGGTGGGATAAATATCCCAAAGCTGCTTTTGGCTTTGAGGCTTGGCAGCCCTTACGATTACTGTGATTTGTGAGGAATGGGAAGGATCATGAGCTATACAGTGAGAAAACAATGCAGCACGGTACCATTTCAGTGCCAAATTTTCATGGGTTGGCTGACACAAACGTCTCAGCAAGGCAGAAGCGTGAGAGCCACAGAAACCCGAAAATGCAAGAGAAAGCACAATGCTACAGCACTAACTCCTGGGAAATGCTGTTTCTGTAAGCACAGCACCGGAGCTCTATTAGGGCACGCTGACCCCAGCCCAAGAGGAATCACCTCGGGTTAAACCGCTATGACGTCCAGATAACCTGGGGTTAGCTTTGTCTGCAGTGGGTGCTGGGCTGGATGCTGGTTACTTAACCAAGTTAAAATTCGTATGATGGTGTCTGCTCTGTTAGGCTAGCTCACATGAACTACCCCAGGTCAGCCGTCTTGGGGAGAAGACTTTTTTTCCCCAGCACTGATTTCTTTGTGCTGGATCCCTGCTTGCTAAGGATGCCTCACCCCGCGTAGGCTGCTGCGCAGCCATGAGCCCATTGGTACTTCGGAGCAATGTCTGCCGTGTCTACGTTTGGAATCACAGCTCAGCTGCCAAAAATCCTGATAATAACATTCTTTGATCATTTCTTTCCCCATCATTCCTCTCATGTCATCTCTGCGGGGAGGTATCTCAAGTGATGAAAGGTTCGTAGGGAGAGGTGATACTTCTGATCTGAACAAAGGATGCCATTGACTTTGGGCCAAGTCCTTTCCATGCTGCTGTGCAGTGTGGGGCAGGGGCGGCTGCCGAGGGGCCTGCGGAGGCCGGCGGTCCCAAAGCTTGACCGACTGCTTTTACAGCAGCAGCGGGTCCCACGGAGGGTATCACCTTTCCCTGCAGATCTGTTCTTGCTTTTGGGAGGGCAGGAGTGGGGTCGAAAGACAAAGCCCAGGCAGAGGCAGGACCTTGCTTCCCCGACCCTTCCCGCAGCCACCCCCGTTCCCAGGGCCGGAGGAGCCTGGTTGGGGGCACGAGACGGCCGGAGGGCACCTTCCTGCCGGGGCTCTGCACTGGGGCACGCTGCCCTGCTCTCCCTTGAAACGCCTGTGTGAACACCGTGCCCAATGCTGAGCGGGATGGGGCTGCTACCCTGCTGGGGCACCGGCAGGATCTCCCTCCCCAGCACCGCGAGACAGCTTCTGGGAGACCAAGATTGTTATTTTTTTTCTCCTTTTAAATCTTCCAAACAAGAACTTACATGCAGCCTAAGCAAAAAGTCCTGAGGCTGCAACTAGCAGAGAAAAGAGCTATAATGACTGTATATGTTTAATGGCAGATCGTAAATGACTGGTGATGTGTCAGCTGGAGGTCTTCAGCAGAGCAAGGCTTGATCTTGAAATGGTAGCTGCCACCCGTTATCTGCAATGAAACAAATGGAAATACTTTTGTGTCTTTGCTTGATGCCTTTTTTATGTTCCAGGTTTGGAGATTTTCCTTGTTCCTGTACAGCAGACTGTGCTGACAAAAAGGAAAATTGCTTGCAGCCGGCTTCTGTGAGGTGACGCGTGCTGCAGCCTGAACGCTCCCAGGCTGCTTTCTGGGGCTTGCTCGCAGCTCGGCGTCTGCTGCCCTGCTTCCGCTGCAGTCCGGAAAGGTGAGGGCCTAAAGACAGAGGCAAGCTCCTTCACCTCTTGCTCCTTCACCTCTTGCTCCTTCCTAACTCCCTGTGCAGACAGTACAGTCCCGAGGGGATAGCGCTGGCAGACAGTCTACTTGAACCAAACATGGGTACCGGCAATGGCACCTGCTGTAACCTCGGTCAGACCAGGTTATCTCTGTTCCCTTTATTTGCCTTCCTACCTTTGACCTTATCCACCTAGATTTGTGCTCATAAAGAAAAGAGTGATTTCTTACTGTGTTTTTTCTCTTACGTAGTCGGTGGAGTCATACAAACAGTGTATTTTCTGACCAAGTCAGGGAAAAAGATGTAGTTCAGATCAATCCAGATTGTTTTGGCTGGGACAGCCCCTCGTGGCTTGGAGTTCTTTCACCCTTTCTAAAGAAATCCATCTATACCCAATGCAAGAACAACAAAAAAATTGTTTTGAAGAAAAATCAAAATATTTTGATGCTTTCCCATTTGCTCTGTCACTGTGAATGCTCTATAAGAGTCATACAAACATCTTGGGACTTTAGACACATATTTCTTGGGTGCTGATTTTGGGGTGGTGTCTGTCCGGCGCAGGTCCCTGGCTCAGCAGCCAGCACCTGCTCCCGGCACAGCACAGGGTGCAGCCAGGATGGGATCTGCCTGCGGGAGGCTTTGGGGGGGTGTGGGTTACCCCAGCACGGCTGCCCCCACGCAGCCCCACCGCACATGCATTATCGGGACAGAGCTGAAGATGGCAGCAGGAATTTGGTTTCCCTTATGCATTTTGTCTCCTTGGGAAGCACAGCTGGGCGAGGAGCTGCTGCGGAGCGCAAATGGGGCTGCGATATGGGTTTAATTACATCGCTCCTGGGGTCACTGCAGAGAAAGACAAACTTYTCTCCCCTTGCATTTAACCCAATTTCATGCTCAAAGAACACTAAAGAAACCCAGAAATCTCCATGTGGGTTTTGAACTGAGGTGATCACCTTTTCTAGGGATCCCCCATCTGGTGTGGGGACTACGGGCTGTACCCCCAGGCCCACGAGCTGCCTGTTCGCCCGCGCTCCCGGCCGGAGTGACATCTCCATGCTACCTCCGATGGCTTTCAGGAATGGGCACCAGGCGGGTTTGCAGTGCACAGCTAGAAAAAGAAAAAAATTTCAAGATAAATATGTGTTTTCCATGCTGGACACCTTGCTCGCAGGGGCTGATTGCCGAGGGGCTGGCTGCGGGTGGCTGGGGAGGGGACACTGCCAAGAGCCCTGGGCGCTGGTGTTTTGCTGCTCTACCAAAGGGGGATTGCRGCATGAGATCTGCCCATTTTATAGCAGTAGGCAAGGGAGGGATGCCTGGTGCTCTGCCAAGTACGCAGTCATGAGTGCTTGACTCTCGAGCCAACGAGAGAGAGGCCAAGGAAGACAGCAGGAACTTTATTCTGCATCTTAATTTATAGATGTTTCCTTAATCCTCTCACAGACCTCATCTGTTTGAGAAATCAGGTTCATATGTCATCTGTAATGTCTCCTTCCAGACAAATAGCACCACAGCATCTGCAATTTCCATAAGTGTGTTGCACATTGAAGACAGAGATACATGGGACACTTCAGCGTAGCTTGCTTTTAAGTGCTGCAGGATTTGCCTCATCAACGTGAAGGTCTATTCGCTGTTCAGTGCACGCCAGTATTCGTTTCAAGTTGCTCAGATGCATCAAGAGCAGAAGAGCCCATTGCTCCGGGAAGGCACTGTCAGCTGATGCATTGCCCAGATCCTCATGTGGCAGGCAGAAATTGAGAGGAGGCCTCAAAAAAGGAAAAAAAAGCAAAAAAAAAAAAAGCAAACCCATAAACTTTACATAATTTCCTGGGTTTCATTCATTTTGCTGTAATTTTACACGTCTTCACGTTAAGTGCTTATATTGTCAGAGGAGCACTCAGGATAAGTAATGTCACYCAGCGAGTCACAAATGGAAGCCATGTCGGCTGGCGTTGCAAAATGGATCTATAACTGGCTTTTTGTCCCTCAATTTGAGATGATCTAATTCGATTTCTGTGATTTACGGCAAGGAGGAGGATGCTCACGGTCCTCCCTCCCTCTGTGCTCCCGGGCTCGATGTCTTCCCCTCTTCTGAATATCCCGGGTTTTGGAGGTAATTCGTCTCTGGAAGGGGAGTGCAGGTATTTCCTGCCTAAACTGATTTGTATACCAGTAACTGGAAAAGGGAATTTTTTTACCTGTCCTTGCTGACAGGCCAGGATAGCACGTATCACTCATGCCAGCCCTGAATTTGGAGATCATGGTGAAACTGCATGTGTAAGAAAAATGAGCGAGGCRTTTGGGGTGAGTTATGGAGACCTGCAAGAATTTACTGCCGCAACACGGAGCTGCCTGTGATGGCGGCAGTGCCCGGTGCCAGCCCAGGCTGCTGCTTGAGAGCYTCCTCTCCGCATGTTTATGTACTCGCCGTAGCTCTGACACAAAACCTCCCGCGTCTGTGGGTTTCCGTGGGCTTCAGCAGGTTTTGGATCAAAGCTGTGACATATAAAAATAAACCGTCTATAAAGTCTCACAAGCTACTTACTCGGGCAAAGAAAGAATCGGCGCTTAAGGTACTATGTCTGATTTAGCAAAAGAGGTGTTGGATCTCAGTATCAAATATGATTAATATTGAGATAACCATGCACATATGGCAGAGGGCCAACACATTCATCTTTGTGGACGTAGTGTGTTAAGGTCCCCGCAGCCCCGTGGGGCACTCCCGCTCTCGCTGGCAGTGGAGAGGCAGCAGCCGCTGATAAACCCTGCGGATCTGAAAGCTGGGGCTCTTCCCAGCTCACCTCGACAAGAAGCCAGGGCATCGACGTACAAAACCCATTTGCTTTAACGGTGCTTCCTCCCCCGTGCYGGTCACTGCACCTTCCCATGCCCTYGAGCGCGGCAGCGAGCCCCCGGCTTGCAGGCTGTGCGTGGGTCTGGTGTGCAGGGCGGGGGGCGGTCGCGGGCACGCAGGGGCTCCGCGCTCGCCTGGGCGCTGCTGTAAGTCACGCATGCCTACACGTGTGCACACGCGTGCGCGCACGCACCGCTCCGCCAGACTGACCCCCACTCATGGCACTGTGGGGGTAAATCCACTCTGCCAACCTTAAGCCTCCCTTAATATTTGCAATATGCAGCGTTCTCCCTCTCTGGTGTTGATCTGCTACGGGGTGCGGGTAYGAGCTGCTGACCAGCCACGGGGTCCCAGCGACAGCGGTTTCGGCATGCAAGGAGCTCCCAGAGCCTCCAGGGTGGAAGGCGCCCTATGAAAGGGGAGATGGTCACCCTTCGTCTCGCTCATCCCACAGACACTCACATCGCTAGCTCTGTGAACAGCCCCAGGTAAGCTCCGTCCTGACCTCGTGAGACAGGATTTTGGGAAGAAAACGTGCAGGGCTGCCTTTGTGCACCCTGTGCCCCGGCCGCTCACCAGGCCCCCACCCTATGCTCCCCTAAAATTTGGGTAAAATTTACTGCTGGCTATTGGCAGTGGCAGGACAGACAGACTCCTGCCACGGCCCTGGCAAGTCTCTCGCGGCTTCCCGGCACCCTTTCCCTCGCTGCATTGTGCTCAAGTCATGAATATATGTATTAACTACAGCATAGTCTTAAGCAAACATTCATCTTGCAGAGCAATGGCCGTTGTTAAAGACTCTGGGGATGGATGTTTAGGAAAACAAGCCCATTTGAGCGCAGCGCTGGAAATGAGGACGTTCTCACAATAATTTTTTCCTTGGGTTAACAGTTTCCAAATAAGCAGGTGAAATGGTCTGAGGTGATTAAAGCAATAGAGAAGATTAGTTTTGTTATATATAATCACCTTTGCTTCTCTTTTATGTGTGGAGTGATTTTCTCAGCAGGATGTGTTATCTATTTTAGGGAACGCTAGACTTTTTTTTCCCCCTTTTTTTAAAAATGTAAATCAGGTTTTTAATCTTTTTGTGTCAATTTGATAGACTGTAATAGCAATTCTGTTTGCTGGTGGTTTCCCCCCTTCCCCAAGCACTTCTTTGCCTTTAATTGCCTTAATTGTTCTAATTTGAATAAATCTGGGATAACACCTTGGCTTGTGGAAATTTGCTGAGGATCTGTGGTGTTCTGCGTGGAGCCGCTCCTTCAGACCTCTCTCTCAGCTCTCACGGGTGGGGTAGGTGGGAAACCCAGGCGGTGCCTGATCTCGGCAAAAAGAGGGTACAAATGCTGGACCTCCTCTAGGGTGGGTTACGGCTTCATCTCGAGCTCCTGTCCAGGGAGTGGACATCTTCTCCTTCTTTCCCCCGTCTTCTCAAAGAGATGAAGTTTTGGGTTAAATGAGGCAACTCTCAAAATACACATGTGCTTTTTTTGACCATTGCAACTTTCTCTAGCAGTAGACGTAGTGCTGGGGCGCTCACTTCTGCAGGATTTCCTCTCCCTGTGCCTCAGATGAGGCATGGATTTTAAATGCTGATTTTAAGTGGCACAAAGCAGCAGCAGCCTTTTTCAACGGAGCTTGGCTCTGCCGCCCTCAGCCTTCTCCTCACTTTGTGGGGAGGACACGGCTGCCCGTAAGGGGATGTTCCCGTCTGAGCCCCTGCGCTGCTCGCTGCCTCGGGGAGCTGCAGACCCTCAGCTGCCGCTCCGCTTCGGATTACAGCCAGAAAGAACGGAAAGGCGTAATTTGGCATCCTCATGCATTTTAATGGTGAGCTGAGATAATTTCACCCTGGTAAAATACGTTTCTCCATCAATCCCCAGGCCTTGGTGGGGCATCCTTGCCAAAAGATGCAACGTGGAAAAATGCATCCATCAATACAGGATGTGTTCATGACGGCGTGTGAGCTGATACAGCCTGTCAGGTACACGATGGGGCGCAGAAGAGCCTGAGAAATGATTTCATATAGACCACTTGGAAAACAGTCCCCGGAGCAGCCCRGAAGAGAAGGGCTCCCTCCGGAGCGCTGGGAAATAAGCATTCATCTGGCAGGGACGTCTTTAGGAGAAGGTGGAGGTGGCCGTGGGCTGCCTCCTGCGCTCCCCGGCCCTGACGGGGGGACCCGCGGACAGGGACAGGTCCCTGCATTTGGGATGCTGCCCGCACTAGGAAGGTCCGAAATCAAGGAGGAGGTAAAGAGGGGATTTATTTCCAAGGAAATYGTGTCCAGAAGGCACAGGGCAGCCCAGAGAGTCAGCCCTCCTCACTCAGCCCCTCTCCCCAAGCCCCCCCCAACCTGAAAGCTGCCAAGATGGGGGGGGTGCTCTTTTGATTAAGCTGCCACAGGGGCATTCGCCAGCTCTGGGATCACCGCCTGCTTTTATAAAAAGTTAAGCATTATTGGAAAATAAAGAAGGAAAACGCTAGATGATTATCAGGGAGGAAAAAAGGTTACAGTAAAAAAAGGAATTAAGAGAAAAATAACAAGTTGACCATTATTAGGGAGGGAGATGCAAAGAGATAAGGGGCGGGGAGGGAACAAACATCTCGTACAGTACATTAGACTTCGGTGCGGATGTAAGTATAAAATGCTCCACAAGTCCTGTAATTGAGAAAATCCATCAAATGTCCTGACAGCTGTTCCAGCATTTCCAGAAGCGATAAAACTTGAATTTATTTCACTTCTGGAAAGGGGGCAGTATCACCTTCTGGCGGCTTTAATGAAATGCCATAAAATTCGAGGAAAAACTGTGCTGTAAAGTAATAAAAAAGGGCAGTCGGCAACGGGTTGTTTGCTGAAACACTGTCGGAGGGGACGCAGCGGGGCGGACCTGCTCCCGACGGCCACGGCACCCAACCTGTGGGCCCTGGGGGGATGCTTCATGTCCCGGCCCCGCTCCCTGCAGCCGGCGTGCCTGCAAGTGGCTGGAGCGGAGCCGAGCAYAGCTGGGTCTTCGCCCTGGCCAGGAGGCACGGGGGTCACGGAATAACCAGCGTGTGGCAAGGCTCAGGGAGGGCTGCAGAGGACCTGGGAGAGGCGTGTGTGGCTTCAACCCGCTGCCGGCCGGCCCCAGCACCTGGGCCAGCTCGGAGCAGAGGAGGGCTGCAAAGTGCGGCCACCGAAGAATTTAATTTGTTGTTTGTTTTTTGTTTTTTTTTTTTTAACTGTATCATTTGGTGACAGGAGAAAAGGTCATCGCTGCAAAATGCCTCCCCTCGTGTGGTAGCTGCTAGGCAGTGAGCTTGTTTTCCTATTTAATTTGTTAATTGAAACTAAATTCGTAATACAAATTAACTTATTTGAAGACTCCCGGACTCTGTAATTTAGCCCTAATTTGTTGGCAGGAGAGCACACCTTTTGCATACGTTTTTCTTTTTGGCTCACCATCATCTCTCTCATAATTGCTGAGACGGTTTCCTTCCATTGCCTAATTTTGTGTAAATGCCGCAGGCACCTTGGGAGCCAGCATTACTACCCCCAGCTGGCAAATATTATGGATCTAGGTAATATGTTTAAACAAGAGTGGGAGGAAACATCTAAAAATAGAAGAGAGGGAAGGAGCGGTGCTGGCCATGCGGAGGGAGCCCTCTCCTCCTCCCCGCCGCCGGCAGGGGCCGGGAGCAGGGGTTACCGTCACACCTTGCCTTCCCCAGGTGACACAAGGGGAAAGTGGCTGGGAAAGCRGAGCAAGAGCCACCAATTTGCTCCCAGTTAGGGCTTAGTAATGTAAAATCCTCCATGCCAAACAAAAAGCTGGGAGTGAGGCCATAAGAACGATCTGGCTAACACGCRCCCCAGTCGTTATGAGCAGTAAAACACCCTGTGCAACGCTGGCTCCTGCTCCGTGACCCCCGTGCCACTGGCAGTGTGGCTGTGGCCYCTGCTGTGTTTCTGCCAGCATCTCTCACTCTCGGACACCTCCTGTGGTTGATGAACCTRTGGGGAGTAACTGGGACACCTGTATAGGATGAGAAGTCTGTACTTTGGTCAGACTGTGGTTTCCAGTAGCTCGGCTGGAGGATGAATTACAGGAGTCGTGTGGGAGCGGGAGTCTGCTGGAGGGGGCTCGCATGGAGGGAAGCATCTCATTGCCAGCRTGCGCGAGGTGGGGCTGCTCGTGCTCTGCAACACGCCGAGCACTTTCCACCACAAACCAGAAAATAAAGAAAGCCAAAAAAGGTGGCCTGTGAAAGGACTATGAAATTCCTAAGCGGGCTTGTCTTTTCACACGCATCGGTGTGTATTGGCCAAATCAGAGAGGCTGAGCCCTGCTGATAACCTGCGTGCTTTATTCTGTGTTCCCAGCCCGAGTCCCTGCTGCTCGCGGAGGTGTTGAAACGAGCAAGGGAATGATCGCCTTCAACCCGCGATGAGAACTCGGAGCCCTTTTCCCCCCACGGGCGAAAGGCATCTCGTGGCCTCAGCTCTCTCRCCATGTGCTAAAAGCCCAGCAGCCTGTGCGGGGGGAGGCAGGGTCGGCCCGTGGCGTCCGACCGGGCGTCACAGCCATTTCCTAGACTGCTCATGGAAAAGAGCTTTTTCCACAATAAGTACTCCGAGGCAGCCCATGACTTCCAGTAGGAATTATTTGAGGGTTAGGGAGGGGATTTCGCAAGACTTCGGTGACAGCGTATTAGGGGCTGATACTAAAATACCCTTGGGCATGAGCGGGGCAGAGCTAACCCCTTCAGTGAGGGACGGCGCTGTGCAGGCACCGCACCGGCTCCTGCCCAGCCGTGAGAAGGATCCTTCTGATTAACTCAAAGTCCAGATTTCTGCGTGAAGGTTCCCATGGCAACCGGGCTGCAAAGATTAAATATTTGAAAATATGGAAGTGATGCCGGAGTGCGAGGCGAATACAAGAACTTTGGGGCAAGCGGCATCTCCCTGCTCCATCCGTGTGGCCGGGTCGTGGTCCACCCCAGTGTCCTGCAGCCCTGCCGCTGCCACCTCGCCTGGCAAGGCTTCCCCAGGCTGCGAGCAGCCGCCCTGCCCATCACCCTGCCCATCAGCATCGCTGCCCACAGCCTCCGTGGGACATCTCCCCCCTCTCCACATGATTTTCCGCAACAGAAACTGCAGGGCACGAGGCCAGCCCCTTTCGGCAATTGCTCCCATTGCTACCAGCGCTCCTTAACAAAGGAGGGGGGAAAATGCAATTTAAGTGAAGACCAAACCTTMCCCAGGCCTCTGCCCAGTGAAACGTCATTTGTGGAGAACTTCAAAGTCATTCCCCATAATTTGGGGTGGGGGGAGCAGATCAAAGAGCGCTGCTGATTTGCCTTCATTTTACAGTGCTGCTATTGGAAAGCACTGTTTAGTGAAAAGCAAATGCTCTGTGGGAAGTGATCAGTTTAATGATRTTTTGATGGAAAGTTTCTAATCCACTAGAAATGAGTAATCTGTTTTGACCTCCTTGTTTTGTTGCCGACACACTGCTTTACCCGAAGTGCATCGCTCGGGTGGCACTGGCACTGCTCACTGCGGTAAGATCATTCTTCCAACTCGAACACTACCCATCCTACAGTAAACCAAAAAATACCACTTACAGCAATGCAGGATCATCACTGGGAGTTGCGCATTTCAAGCTTAAGGTAGTCACCTCTTTTGCCACCAGTCAACATTAATTTATTGATACAGCGATTGAGTAATAGTGGTAATACTAAAGGAAGGCAGTGCCAGCATCCGGGCATCTGCAGAGAGGTACAGATGGCCTCTCCAGACACAGCCGAGCTTTAACGGCACCACAATTTCAGCTCCCGTCTCTGTAAAAGAGATATCTCATTTCTGAAATCACTGGAAAGTCAGGGAAGTTGAGTTTTTAATGGCACCCACCATACCTATATCCACGTTTAACATTTCAGCCTTGTCTCTAAGGTAAAGAAAAGTGAGGCTCATTAGAACCCTTTTTCTAATTAGCTGCTGCAAACAGATTTTCTTTTATAAATGCCTGAATGTAAAGTTATTTGTGTACCTAATTTCTTTTTTATGTTACATTTATTTTTAAGTGTAATTCACTAAGGCTTAACATTTGTAATTCTTGCAGGAGCATTACAACCAATGATGCACATTTATTACAACCCCTTAAATTGCCGCATTTTATTTCCATATGCTTTTGAATTGCTATTGAGCTTGTTTTGTGCTCTTCCCATCGTTAAAGTGTATTTTTTTATTGTACATAAATGGTAAATAATTGATACCTGCCATCTGGTGCTAATCACCCTGCCAGCCCTATGTCTCCACCCTGTCCTTTCATTCCTTGCTAGCTCTCCCCCATCAGCTCTTCCCCTTTCTTTCCCAGTTTTCTCCTCATCTTCACCCCTTTGCTCCCCGGAGGTGCTTGCAGCCATGTGGTGCYGAGAAATGCGCTGCCCTTCGCCTCTGCTCAGCCCAAACCCTCCTCTTCCTCCCCGACGCCTTTCAGGGGGGGCGATTCCCCCGGGGATGCTCATTCCACCCTCCCTGCCCAAGCTCCGCTCATCCCCGTGGTCTGGCCGGTCCCATCACCCAGGGACCACTGGGGCACCCCCGGCCAGAGCCGCTCTGCCCCGGCACCGCTGGGCTTTGCTGCGCGACTGCTACGGCACCCGTGTGCCTCCTTGCTCTTACACCGGCGGCATCCTTGCCAGCATTTTCTCCTGTGTTAGCAGCCGTGTGTACAGACCCGCACGCGATACGAACACCCAACTGCGGCGCTGGGTTTCTATCAGTATAGACTGCGCTGGAAAAAAGCAGCCGGACACTACGGTAGTTAATGGCAGCAAACCTCAAGTGCTGGCAGCTCCAGAGAGAGGCAATGAGGCAGAAGCCACGGTGACAAGGTGCTGTGACCACCTCCTGCCCTGTCGGGGAACAACACGAAGTCCCTCCGACCCCTGAGGTTGCTCAGCGGTCAGTTACATGGGCTACGTATGCTAAAAAACACATTTGCAAAGTATCCAGTTGCCAAAGTCAAAGTAGGGAAAGCCCAGAGCTGCCTGCAACCAGAGTGCGCTTTCCAGGAGTGAAGCAATTTTGTTCTCTTAGCCTGAATTAAATCTTTCCAGATATAAAAACTCCCCTTTGGAGGCAGATTTTTGGGATGGAAAATTTCTGTCTAAACGGTTAGAAGTTCAGCAGTGCTGTGAGTGACCAAAAGCAAGGTTTTATACTGGGAAATGCTGGGGAAAATTAGTAGCCAGCGTTATTACCAGCCCAGCCCTTATAACAGCTTGTGCTGTGCAGAAATGTGACCATCCGTGCTGAGCTAATTGTTGATAAAATCCTAGGAGTTATAATTAACCCCGGCGGGACTCCTCCTGCTGCTGAACCGAAGCGCATGCCTCCCTGTTTGCAGGGGGAGCTGCAGGGCAGGGCCGTGGCCCGGCGCCCTGAGGGTGCAGGATGCGACCCGGCAGTGCAGACCCCGCTGGGCGGTGCTGGTCCCAGAAGAGGGGAGGACAGGGATGCTTGGGGGGTTGGGAATAAAGGAGCCAGTGCTTCACCCCATCCCCTCTTTCCCACCTTTCCACGTGATGGCCGAAATGGGCTGTTACGTGACAATGTTGCCGTTCTGCCCTTGGCAGAGCACGAGCCCTCCCACTGCCTTTACTGCCTGCGGGACAAGGAGGTTTCGGGATGCTGTACATATCCATCTGTCCATCTGTCCGTCCTGAGCACTGTATGCTGGGCACAGATATGCAACTGCTCCTCTCTGCTCTGGGCAGCTTGGCGGGTGCAGGTCTGCAGCTGCACGTGGTGCCCGACCCCTCCAGCAGCCCCCGGCACAGCCCTGGCAGCGTCCCCCGGCGGGGCAGGTACCAATGGTGCCTCTGCAGGCAATGGGCTTTTTGCATCTCCTGCAGGCTGATCCCCCTGCGAAACCAAAGTATTTGCATGGCCGTGGCGGGTGCCAGCCTGCGGGGACCACGGGGGGACGGGGCTTCGTGGCAGCAAAGAAGCAGTGAGCGGTGGGAGGCGGCAGAAGAAGGGGAGAGAGATGGGGAAGGTCCGTGCACCAGCGCTGGGGCTCAGGTAGCCCGAGCTCCACGAAGGGGAGGTTGCTGCCGGCCGTGGGTCAGAGGCAGTGATCTTTGCCTCTGAATATTGATGACCGATGGTCCTAGGAGATGGGAAATACRCTGAAGGCTAAAGGCATCCCTCCTGATGGACCTATGCCTGCAGCATGTTCAGTAACGAACCGAGCTCCTTTCCATACTGCCTGTATTCTAGTGTACAGGAAACAGCCCTACCAAACGTGCCTCAAGCAACTAACTCCCGGAGAGATGCAGATGGGCTTTAGTCTGTCCTGAAACCCCCTTTTTGGCAATCTTGCTTCACTGGGGGGACCAATTGATCAATAATTAAAGCACAGGATAATTAAAATCTCATGAAAACCTTCTCTGAGTCCTCAAAGTGAAATATATCAGCTACTCCACTAGCTACATCGCTCGTCCCGATTTTGCGACGTCCCCCAAGCACGGTGATCTGAACACGGCGTCTTGCTGCTGTGGAGAGCTGGAGACGACAGCCTCCGGGAGCACCAGTCGCCGGCGGCTCCCTCTGGGACCCTGATGCATTTCCAGCATCGGTTGCATCATTTGCAGCACGGGTGCGTGTGGGGATGTGGGCACGTGCGTGCGTGCCGGCTTTTGTTTGGAAAACAGGGCAGTTTTAGCTACCTACAGCCACCAGAAGCTGGAAGGCCCGAGTCCCCTCRCGGCTGAGCAAATGCACCCACCAGGTATGAGCAAGAGTCACCGTGAGAGTCCAAAGTCCAGTGAAATCCCACCACGACGCAGGAAGACTAAAGGCATTTTACCTGTTTGCTGCCAGGTGAAAGGTGACCATCGTAAGGGTTGAACCTGTAAGCTGAGCCCTTTTTTGTGTGTTCATAAATCTAGTGATGACAACAAAATAGCAGTTTTCCTGCAGAAAACACAGACATTTCTGGGCATTTAAATGTTAAAATGTATCCAGCAGCCTTTGTACCCAGAGTGCCCCCGCTCCCCCCCGGCAGAGCAGGGCCCCTCTGCCCAGGGACGCTTTCCTGGGCGCATTCAGGCCTTTGAAACACTCTAGCTAAACAGCATTAGTTCGGGGGAATTTCTTTAGAGAAAAAAGCCCTGTACTGGAGCCAGGCACCACCAGTGTGTGATTAATAGCAAGTGGTGGGGTCTGCACTCGCCAGTGGGGGGGCAGAAATGCTCTTTCACTCCCAAATGTCTTTGGCACAAGCCTTGGCAGCTCTTTCTAAGCTTTTCCTGAAAATTAGCTGTCTTGCGGGATTAAAAAATGCTGCTGCATCAACAGCTGTGCTTACGGGTGCAGGTGAAACGCAGCCCTGACGTTTCCAGGTTGTCCAAGCAAGACAGTTCCTGACCGTAGCTTTCCTTGGATGCTAATTTTGGCCACCGGACCACATCCCCTGCAGCCCCCAGGCACGCAGGGGAGCGAGGTGCAGGGCAGGGGGCTGCCACCCACCCGGCCACAAGCCCACCCCTGCGGGTCCCCCCCGCGGGAGCCCGGGTCCCCGGGGACACATCTGTGCCGCCCTGCAGCCTCCACATCCCTGCGGGCCAGGAGCATCCGAAGAAATGGCTGCCGCTGCCAAGGCTGCCGGTGCCCAGAGCTGGCACCGAGGCCGCAGACGCGTCCAAATCCTCCCACGCCCCCAGCGAGGCTTCGAGGCTGGCAGCAGTACCCGCCGGCTTCGCAGCGCGCCGCGGTGGTGCTCGCGTGGGGGGGCGGCACGGTGGCTCCCAGGCCTGAATTTTCTCGCTCGTGTCTGATGGGCTAATTATTATTGACTGACATTTGTGGAGTTTTCGGGGCACTTTCGGGGAAGAGCAGAGTGTGGGAAGAGGAATATGTTGACAACTTTTTCACATAATCCTTTCCAGCCCCCTCATTTTTCAGTCAGCCATGGAACGCGTCCAAATATCTGGGATTTTAATGAAATTAAAAGCAAGCGGACCCAAAAACCCTTGAAAAACACAAGAAAAGCCACAAATGGCTGTTTCCCTCCTCTCCAGCCCCCGTGCCGCATGGCTGGGATGGTGTCCAAGGGGGTCTGGTGGTGATGCGGGGAGGCTGCTCTGGCCCTTGCTCCTGCCCCACACCGGGGCAGCACTCCCAGCCCCACGGCACTGCGTGGCCACCCTGCTTGGGTGCTCGAGTGGCGTTTGGTGTGAGCATCTTCCCCTCCCTCCACAGCCTGCCACCAGGTCCCGCAATAAGGGGTATTTATACGACTGTCCTCTGCCCACACCAAGAGCCACATGGCATCCTCAGTCCTTTTACAAGGGAGGGAACCAGCGGTTTTGGTCCAGCATCCCTGTGCGCCGAGCTGTCTTAAGCAGCATTTTGAGAGCCATAGCTGCTGGTGTGTATTTATCCCAAGCTCTGAGCGAAACCCCACTGGGAGCGGCACCTCAGCACACGCTGTTCAGGATTCCCAAAGCGCTTCAAGCAGGTTTGTCGCAGGAAAAAAAAAAGCTCTTTGTATTAATAAGTAACAATCTACTTTAGCTTAACTGAACTGAAGCAAGCAATGGGTATTGCAGGTGCTATAAAGAGGCAGTTAAAGGTGGTTACAAGGGACAAATGATTGTGTACTGGATACATGAGCATCGACACGTGCAACACCTACCTCAGCGGCTTTAAATGCATTTGCACAAGTTTAACCACTGCGGCTGGAGGTAACTCTTGCATTATATTATGTACAATGCAAACCGGTGTACAGTAAATACCTAACTGGCATCAAATTTTCCTTGGAAACGGCAACCCGAACTACCTGCATGGCTGTGAGGCATCACTGCAACCCCACGGCCGCTGGCGCCGGGCAGAGCCGACATGGCGACGTCTCCGAAAGATGCTCCGGTTCCACGCTAATACTGCAAAGGTACAATCCAGACACAGCTGGAGCTCTGGCTGCTACGAGAGACTCAAATCTCAGCCTGCAAACACATACTCTCTGTATTTTCCCTGGGCAGCCTGCTTAGCCTTTAGGCTTCCTGGGTTTTGAATTGACTCTGCCTTTTGAGTGGGAGTTTTAAGAAAAAAAAACCCAGCAGGTTGAAAGCAAAGGAGCCAGCTGTGCTGACTAACCATTTTGATTTAAGGCGAATGTGGGAAATACCGAGGGGAGAAGCAAAGCCTCCACTTTGCGAGCAGCACATCAGCAGTCAGCAGCACCACGCGCTTAAAATGGATCCCGATACCTGCCGCCCTCCGTTTAAGATTATTAACGTTACTTAACCTAAACGAGGCCGGACGGGAGGATTTTCCCCCAGCATGGATTAGTGAGTCAGGAGAAAACCAAAATTCAGCAGAAATCCTCTTAGTCATTTTTATCGGGGGTAGATTTTCACATCTGAATCTCAGCTGCCAATTTGCATGGATAATCTCAGATTAGCTTTAGTCCATGGTTTATTTTTTTGTTTCCCCCCCTCCTAAATAAGCACACTTTTGCAGTGACAAAGGAGACGAACAATTCTTTAGGAGAACGGCTGTGACATCTAAATAACAATGATAAAAAAGTCCATCTAAAACCGAGCAGCTCGGCGCTTTTGGCCCCCCCCCTTCATTATGCATTATTCATAGTAGACAACAGGACCAAATGTGCATGTTCCCTGTGCAATTACCAGGAGAACATATTCAAAGACATATGCTAGTGCCTCTTAGTGAAAGGAGATGTGCAAGTACCCATTATTTACTAGGCACTGTTATAAAATCTGCAAGTTTGACTCCAAGGTTGCAGCTTAATTGACTCCCCTTGGTAGCTCTTGTCATCCATCTAATTCAAGCCATGCGAAAGCACGGTGGTTGTTTTTGTGTGTGTACAATACGCTAGCTGCTTTGGCACACGCTGGTGGAAAAAATGTGGTTTGCATCGATTAGCCTTTTTTATGGCAAGGAGAGTGGCTGAATGACAGGGCATCTGAGAAGCGTGTGAAACTTCAGTGCTTCACTCAAAGCAAATCATCACTGAGGTCGTCTGTGTTATCACCATGGCTGCCTTTGGCCCTGCCCCTCCCAAGCACAGAAGCCTCGATAAGGATCATCTGCTCAGTTTATTGCCTTCTTGATCCAAGAAATATATATATCCTGTATATATATTTTATCCTATATATAAAACCCTTCTGAGGGATTTATTTAAATCAGCCTCCCCAAATTCACCTCTGCAGACTTCCTTCCTCTTCCTCCCACACTGGTTCTCTCCGCTTGCTGTAAGCTGCAAGGATCTCTGCACTGATTCCTTTCTGCATCCCCTTCCCAGGCAGGCAGTAACCTCTGTGCACATGGAAATAATTTACCTCCAGTCACCTAGACCAGTCCAGCTCTTTTTCTCCCCAAAGCACACCCCCCAGAGATGCATGCCCCTTTAGAAATGATGTACTGAGAGGCGGTGGCATAGAGGCACCACTAAAAGCACCAGAGGAGGGTGCTTTCCTCTGTTCCCTTTCACAGTCGAGATGAAGAAATCTGGGGTTACTTATTTTCAATAGAGGCGTTTGACATGAGTGGTACAACCACTGCCAGAATAAAGAGCTGTGCGAGGGACGGGGAGGCTGGTGGATAACTAATGGGGATAAAAGCCACCTCCCCAGTGCCACAAAGCTTCAATTTGCAGGCTCCCAACATCCCTGGGGAGCTGCCCCACGTCCTGGGGCTGCCACGGGTGGGGGGTGAGGGCTGCACCCTACGGGGCACCGAAACCTTCCTGCCCAGGTTGGTGACGGGGACCGTCAGTCAGCGATCCCCGAGCGCAGGGGGGGAGCCTGCCCCGGAGAGCGCTGCTCTCCCACCATCGGGGGGGCAGGAGGCAGATCTATCCCAACATGGAGCTGGCGGGGGTTTGGTTAAAGTTAACAAATACAGATGACAAAACTTCCTTGGGCAGGGGATTGATGCTGACAAGCATCACTGAAATGAAAGAGAGCAGCAAAGTCCTTGTCACACCATCTGCTCTGGGCACTGGCATGGTTTAGGCGGCTGCTCTGGCCGGGAAGGGCTCCGTAACAGCGCCGGGGTCAGACCCGACCGGGAGGAGCTTTCCCATGTGCCGCTGAGGGATGTGCTGGGGCAGCCTCAATGTCAGGAGCCGCAGCAGGGCCAGCAGCAACGCACGCCCTGCACCATTGCTGCACCTCGGTGTAATTTACCTGTGGCTCCTCTCTTCTTTGCCCTCCCGTTCAGTCTTGCACCAAACGGTGTTTCCCCCGGCCTGCTGCCCATCGGGAGAGCCGTCCTCTGGTGATGCCGGCACAGCAGAGGCCAGGGAGCCCACAGCACCCAGCTCTCCTCAGGTGGGACCCTGGAAAAAAGCAGCAGCAGACAACGTGCTGAGGATGCGCAGGTGTGGAAAGGCAGCACCTCTTTCCTTTTAAAGTGGGAATGCCCCAAAAAAGGAGGGTCACCAGTTAAACCAAGTTTTGGGATGACAATATCATACTGTTCCTTAGCTGGCCAAATAAATGTAAGAATCTGTATGGAAACGCTCATCCTAATTTTGAATAAGAACAATTTCAATTAAATAGGCATATTTTGGAGAATTCATGTGGAATATGCACACTTTTTTTTAAGCAGCCCTGCTCTCTGCAGTGCTCTGGGAGGTAAAGCATCACTTCCAGCTTGCCTAGACTGGGAGGAGCGACAGAAGCGGCGATCTGGTGTGCTTTCCACACGAATCCTTAATGTAGACATGCTGCAGCACCGCAAAAGGGAATTGACTTCACTGCAAATGAAGCAAGGCCTTAAGTGCTTTGTTGAACAGCAGCCGAGCTCTTTGGTAATGAACAACAGTGACAAAAGAAATAAAGAAGCAAGCCGTGATAGCCTGATGTGGTTGCAGTGGAGTAGCTGTTCCGATGGTTGCTGGCGTGTGAGATGACATGTGAATACAATCTATCTCCGCACGTTGCTGCAGTCTTTCACCAGAGGCTAGTTCAAAAACCTTGAAGACTTGGCAATTAAGAGGACCTCTAATTGAAACAGAACAACAGCAGCATTTTAATTGCCATGCAGCTCCCCTCCAGAGCATCATGGGCTAGCAGAAATCCAAGGTTTCTACAAGCAAGTTTAAAAGCAGGTTTTTAAAATCATACAGAAAGCATGCCATGCGTGTGCTCTGCCTCAAGAGTGGTTTGCATCCGAGGGGAAGGGATTAGTTACTCCACAACACCAGGGCCACACGTAGGGGTAGAAAAGACACGCTGCTTCAATGGGTGACACTTGCCCTGGAAACCATCGTGTTGGAGGACAGGGAAATCAACCGCAAGCACCAGGTAATTTAAAATGCATTAAAACATGCTCTGGAGCCCAGAGTTGAGCCTCCTTAAAACAAACCATTGCCTGCTGATGATTAGCAGCTGGACAGGGACTGGGAACACCCACCCGTGTTGCGCAAACTGGGATGGTGGTGTTCTGCTGCGCCCTATGGCGGTGCTGCAGAAGTTCAAGTCGCATCAAAGAAACGAACAGAACCGGAGGCTGGGATATTCCTTCCCGCTACCCGGGTTACCCTTCGGTTTGGCGACATGGACACGGAGCTTTTCAAGGAAGGGATGTTCATTCCTCCTATAGCTGGGAAGAGAAATAGTACAGGTAACGCTTACAGTTATAACAAATGGGATTAGAGCAGCAGTCTCACCCCAGCACAGCGTAACTGTAACTGCGTGGACGTGGACCCTTCGGCAAAGGAGGGGGATGCTGGAGGTGCTGGGAAYGTGCCAGCATCCCCTGTGGTGGGTACCAGGGCCCGCGCTGGGCAGGAGCCGCTGGCAAATATATGTTGTAATATATTAATACACTTGTATAATTCCTTTCATTTCCGAGAGCCCCAAGCCATGCTGCAGCAGATAATCCTGCTGATGAGCCGAATCAAAGCTTTGTGAGCAAAAACCGCGCGCTATTTAGGGAGCTGTGCAATACGAAATCAATGTATTGAAAGTGCGCTCTTGACAGCGAGCGCTGCGGATTCACAGCCCCGTGGTGCCGGGGGGAGCAGCACCCCGCAGGACCCCCGACACAGCTCCCCCTTTGCAGCGCCCGCGGGGGGGCACTGCCAGCACCCTTGTTTTCATCCCCCCCTCCCCGGCCCCGGCAGCACCGCGGCAGCCTGATGCTCTGCCGCGGGAAGGACCTATTAGATAATTGACTGTATCCCCTGCCAAGGCAGGAGGTAGTCTCCTGACAGAGGCTGTAACAGATATTAAACATACTGCTCTTGATCTCAGCAAAAAAAGGCCACTGGAGTAATTTTTTTTTAACCCGCTAAGTAAAAGCTTTCTGGCTAATATTAATAGGTTTTATCTGATGAAAACGGTACATTCATCAGGGAAGGGCTTTTCTTTCTTTCTCCCCCATTAAACTTTCGAAGAAATGTTTTAATTTTTTTAAGCTGTCATTGATTTTTTTGTAAGCAAAAATGGACATGTTCAAGCAGAAAAAAAATCCATTTCATTGTAAACCAATTTTCATTTAGGAAAACATTTGAACATACAATTTCCAATTTGGTCTTGTCGCATCCTCCTTGTCCCGCTGTTACACTGGTCAAAACGTTACTGGAGATTGATAAAAGTGCAAAAAAGTGAGCTTGTTTTAGCAATAATTGGAACTTTTATATTTGTTTCCAGACAGTTTTGTCTTGCTGCTTTCCTCTTTCTCCATCAGCCCAAGAGGCTAATKCCTTCGGGTAGCCGCATGTTGGTGCCAAGCCCGTCATGGGGAGATTTGTCCCTCTCCCTCTTCCCATTTCTAAACGACCTCCTCAGCCAGACACGGAGTAAGACCCATACTCGGGTGAGCAGGCACCAGCGCCACCACCGCGGGTGCTGACCAGCAAGTAATTCCCCTGTTAAAACCAATCCCCTTGCTGAAACACTGCCTGTCCCACGCTCCCAAAAGCCTTGGTGCCCTCAGCCTTGCCCGGCTCCTGCCTGCCCGGCTGGGGGGGTGCGGGATGAGGAGTGGGGCGGGGGGCAGCGGGGGGCAGACCCCCGGCAGGGTCCTGCTCCCTCTGGCTTGGAAACACGGGGGGACCAGCATGGTAAGCCACTCCATTCGCCTGGATAATGTCACCCGCCGGGCTTTCGGATATTGCAACGGCCCCTTGGTGCCAGTAAATACCGGCATTGACGGTGGTGCCAGCGCTGCACGGCGCTGCACCACCACCTCCCTTTTGGCCCTGTGTGCCTTGTGGCCTCATTAGCCCCAAATTAGGTGCAGCCAGGGCCACGTACGAGCCAGTCTCCAGCAGCCAGGGCTTCCCGCCGCCAGCTCGGTGCCTCTGCCTGCAGCCTCGGACCTATTTTGCAGTTGTCTCTGGTACCAACTGAAGGAAAAGAGGGAAAAGGTGAAAAGCAAGGAAATGGGCTCCCGCATTGTTCGTCTCCAAAGGGGGGAGGGAAGCTGCTGCTACAGCCCGCAGGGGCACCGTCTGCCGTGAGTCAGCAACCAGCCAGATTTACTGCCGATTGATTAAATTAACATTTGTTATAAGGCARGGAAGGGAGGAAGGGGGGGAGAAATCCTCTTCACGGCTCTTGAATTATTTATGCCCTGGAAGCCTCCACGCCACGCTCGTGCTCGGGGCAGGCGGCAGCGACGCAAGCTGCGAGTCCCCGCGCTCGGGGACAGGCTGGGGTCCTGCAGGACCTCCTGTCCCCTGACAAATTATAGCAACACGGGGTGGTACGGGGTGTGCAAGATGTGCCGCTCCAGAGGGCATTTTGCTCCCGTTATTTTGGCTACGAGATCTGTTTTCCCAATAACAGCATGACGGATGGAAGTGAAGCACCACTGTATTTTTAATGCCCTCCACTGAGTCTTCACTGACTGGCGCAAGAGCGAGGGCAGGTTTGTGTGGGCAGGGGCAGGCAGGGCTGTCTTCGCTCTGCTCCCCTGGCAGGGAGCCAGGAATGGGAAAAAACCCAAGCTGAATTCCCACCAATTTGATGTGATTTTTTTTTCCTAGGTGCCGATAATGAATCTGGATGGAGTCAGCTGGATGCTGTCAGATCTCAGCGAAACCTGCCTCCATGTGCAGTGTGTGCGACGCGAGGCGCTGAATTCGGGACTGGGCTCGTGCCCTTCCGTGGGGGCTGTCTGGGCTAAGCATGTGCCTGGTAGTGAGGGGGAGAAAACGTTGCGGCACTGCTGAGAGACATGTTACACAGGCAATGCCTCAGCGGGTTGGACCTGCCGGGAGAAATCATCCATGCAAATCTGGGCGCACAAGCTGCCGAGCCAGCGAGGAGCGGGGACCGCGGGTCTTTTGTTCTCGTGGCTCTCACTGGGTTTCAGAGCCAGCCAGCCCCGACACAAGACCATAGCCCTGACCCCAGTGGCCATCTATTTGCAGAGTTGGCAGCCAGCCCGAGTGAGAAATAAGGCAACTCTTCCCTTTCTCCTACAGACTAATGTCCTCTGCGCAAACACCGTCAGGATGCGTTTCCTTTCTGCCGGCTGACCTGGCGTACGGGGACGATGCCGTGAGCCCCTCGTCCCCTCACAGGGTGACAGGCAAGAAGCGCGCTCCCCGCAGGGATGGGGACGCATGGCGGGGACAGGAGAGCGGAGGAAGGAAAGGAAGAGCCACCAAGGCACGTGGGCAGCAGTGGGGGTGACCTCGGGAGCAGTGCCACCTCCTGTCCTCACCAAGCCTTCCTGAAGCCCAGCCACCAGCTGCACCTTTGCAGGGTCTCACCCCACAGCCCATGCTGGCACGTGGGGCTCCCTGGCCCCCCGTAGCCCTGCGCAGCCCCCCCAGCCCTCCCGAGCCCCAGGCTGCTGCGCAGCTCCCTGCCATCAGCAGGGCAGCCAGCGCGCCTGTACCGGAGAATAAATTTAGGTATTTAAACTCCTCATTACAGTCAGCCATCAAATATTCATAGTAACAGATAAACGAGGAGAGGAGGGGCGAGCCTATTGCACAAGGGCTGAAAAGGGAAATAACTTTTTACAACCAGCCGATTAAGTTATAAATCTGGATACGTCCAGGATTTATTTAACGTGCTCTCTGGATGTAAGCACGCCGTAGTCGCCGGGGGAAGCCGCAGCTGCGAGTGAGAGTGGGAGGCGTGCAGTTTGTCCAGCCCTGGGACGAGAGTCGGAGGGGGCGGTAAGAGGAGGGAGGGTCAAGGAGGAGAGGAGCCTGGTGTTGGGGGGACGGGCAGAAGTCAGCGAGGAAATTGAGGAAAGGTCCCCCTGCGCAGCCTGCAAGGGGATACAGGAGTGCACGGCGGTGGGGGGTGGCAGCAGGGCTGATGCCCAGCGAGCCGGGGCACCAGGCAGGTCTCTCCCCTCACTGCCCAGCTTCATCCAGCCTGCAGGACACTATAATCCTACCTGCTGGGATTTAAGCTGGGGGCTCTGGTTGCTACTGCAGCACAAGATGAAGAAGGTAGCAAAAGCTGAGAGGTGGGCTTTGGCCTCCGAGCCCCTTCCCACAGGTGCCTGAAGGGCCATTGCCCAAGGACCGTCTCCCACCACCGTCAGCTGGGAGGCAAAAGGTCTCTCTCCCCCACTCCTGCTGCAAGCAACAGCCCTGCTGTCCTAGTTTGCAATGGTGTGGCTTGAAATATTGCAGGGGAAAAGCCACGTCCTTGACATGAAGGGATGAGACGTGGCACCAGGGGGGGACTGCATCTGCTGGCACAGCTGGACGATGCCCGGGCAGCCCCTCTGGCCCCGACTGCACCACCAGAGTGGTTTGGGTTTCCCTTCCCCTCCGAGCGGCCGCTCAGCCTGAGCACAACCTCCGGCGCTTGGAGAGACACCGGCAAGGAGCTGTTTCAGCAGATTTTCAGTTACCGGAGAGAGGGCGGCGCATGGAAGGAGCCGCCTGCTGCCCTGCTCGCTGAACCGCTGGCAGGCAGAGCCGCCCAGCAGGTACACAGCAGCCCCAGAGGTGATCAGCAGATTTTCCCCCATCACTGATGGGAAAAGGGGTGGGTGGGGTGGGAAGGCTGTTCTCGCGCTGCACACCCCTTCCCCAGAGCCCTCTCCCCATCCCCGCTTCCCCCGGTGGCTGTGCCTGTGGCGGGGGCACCGGCCAGTGCAGGAGCCCCGCAGCGAGGGGGGGMCTTTGCAGAGCTTGTTTCTGCGCAAGGATTTTCCCTCAGCCAGGCCAGGATTTTCCTAACCCCCAAAGGCCCGGCATTGTAAAGGTCAGGGCGTATCTCAGCAGCGCAGCGCATCCGGCACGACGAGCGGATGCCTGGACCCTCTCCCAGCGGCCGGTGCAGATTCCCGGACAATATCGTGTTGTGAAGCTCCAGGTTTTCTGCGTCCCAGGGAGCAGAGCCGGCAGGGAGGGTYGGAGGCTTGCCAAGGGGAGTTCAGTCGCTGATGAAGTTTCCAGTCATATTCTATTTTAATGTTGAGATCCTCCATTTGTTCAGTTCTTAAAGGTGACCCACAAAGGAAAGTACAATTTGGGCTCATGCCCAGTGTTCCCTTCCCTGTGCTGAATAAAAAGACCTGGAAGTAGGTATTTTTATAAAGCTACTTTTTGGCATTAGAAATGTGGATCCCTGCTTTACCTCAAGACTCTGGGGAGGCAAAAGGACTTGCAAACGGTGTGGTTACAAAAATGATAACTATGTGAGCTGAGCCGCTGAGAGGTGACTGGAGCAGGCTGTTTGCTGTCCAGTGTTTCTCTTTGTTTTGTTATTAACATCACTTAATTGCGATGACCAACTGACATTTTGGATAAAAAGCCTTTGTTGAAGCCTCGGCATCCTTCCCCCTGCTACAGTACGCTTTCCACGGCCTCATCCTCCATCTGCTTCAGCAAAACATATCAACTATCACTTCCATCAGCTAAAACAGCAAACAGGAAAAATCTTTAATAGCTTTCCCCCTCCAGGACTTTCGTCATACAGAAAAGATACCTACGAGACAGCAACCCAAATAAGAAAAACCCAGTCCCAGGCCCCAGGTGCCCTCAGGGCTGCCCCGGCTGCGCAGGGCTCTTTGCTCTTCCACGAGCCGTGGGTGAAGGCGAGTGCTGTCCTCCTGTGAACACATCCCCTCCTCACACAGCCACCCCCTGCACCCCATTTTGGGGCAGGATTCGTGGCTGTCCTCCCATCGGAGGCCACTGGTGTGAAGCCTGTGCATCTTTGTGCAGGCTTTTCTCTCGATCTGTGTGCATGTCCTTGGAGCCGTATCCCTGTCACCCCTGCACGTACCCCCCACCCCTCTGCTCTCGCCTTTCTCTTATTTCCAGAGCCACTGTTAAGAGCCGGGGTCATTTCTGACCCCAGGTGTATGCCTATACAGTTGACAGTAAAAACACTCAGGGAATTTAATCACTAATAGAAATCCACTCCCCATGGGGCTGACACCGCTCTTCGGTGCATTGAGGTTTTCCTTGTGATGCCCCCACCTTTTCCAGTCCTTGCTGTCAGGCCAAGGCTACTGCCAGCCCTGAAGTGCTTGCCCCTGGGTGGAGCGTGCCAGGCGTGCTGGCAGGCGGGAGGAGGGCAGTGGCGCAGGGCTGGGGACGCTGCTGCAGCTCTGCCTGTGCTGAGTCACGCCCGCCGGACGCTCCTGCAAATCCCTCTGTTTCCTACGCCGCTGGAAAGGTACCAAGAGCATTAGCATAGCGAGCCCAATCTCTGCAAAATAAGACAGCCTGATCCTTGCAGTAGCTCCTGTTACAGCCCATGGCTCCCTTCCCTGTGTCCTCCAGCCACCCGTCTCGCCTGGGTCAGGCAGCCTCCCTTCAGTGTGTGCCGCGTGCCTGATGTTCAAAGCAGTATCCTTGGGCCTTCTCCAAAAAAAGGCTCCAGACCTGGTAAGCTGCTGCCATAGCTTGTTTACAGCCTGTTGTTCCCCCTCCCGTGCTCCTGTCCTCCAGCAAGTACAGTGATGGCTCCCGCCTGTTTGTCCCATCCTGTGGCACTGCCCGGCCGTGGGCACCACTACATCCATGCAAGGACCAGACAGATGCCAAAGTGGCCTTCAGCAACACTAGAGACTTGGATGTTGGCCTTTTGTTGACACTTGCAAGTATGGGGGAGGTGAAGGCTGGGAGGGACTGGCCTGCCCTGTGCCCTGGGAGGCTCACATCCCACGAGCTCCCCTTCCCTTCAGCCGCAGGCAAGTGATTTATGGCCTCTGTGCCTCCATTTCCCTGCCTGGGACCCAGACAGGCATCTCTCCCTCTCCAGGCTGCTGTGACGATGGCTGTGTTTAAAGCCTGAGGTTCCTGGACACTATGGCAACGGGGCCATACAAATACTTAGGGCTGAGCCACCCTTTGTTTGGGGTTTCTGGAGCTCTGGTGTGACTGATGAGCTCTCACCAGACCAAAACCATCTCGGRCAGGCTCTGCCGGGGCCAGGCTCCTCTTGACGTCAGTAGGATTTGGACTGGGGCCCATCTTTCAGAGGAGGCGAAGCCAAAGCTGCTTTTAAACCGCACTGCTTCTGCTGATGGCGGTGAGGACAGTGGGGTGCAGGTCCACAGTGGCCCTGGTGGGGTCCTCCAGGAACGGTGTTCGACCAAATCTACTCGCTTTAGCTGGCCAGCCCYGTCCAGCATGACAGACAGCTGCTGGGACCACCACCTTGCCCCTGAGACCCAGGGCTCCTGGCGTGGGCAGCAGACCCGGCATGCTCCCTGGCCTGAGAGCCCCAACTGTTGCTTGGGAAGATGGGGCTTCCTCTGCCCAGCTCCTCAAGCATCACCCATCATCCCTCCACGTCTTCCTTTCCAGCAAGGTTTCCTGGGGGGACAAGGTTACTGCCACCAGGCTCTGCTGACACCTGGGGACTGAGGGGGACTGAGAAGCTACAGGACCAGCTCCAGTTGGCATTCGCACTGTGAGAGACACCGGAGGGACCAACCGTAAGACCCCATGATCCTGAAGAGGTCTCTGAGGCAATACTGCAAATGCCAAATAACCAGCAGTTCAGGCTGTCCCAGGGGGTCTCCCCTTCCCGTTGGGCACCTAAGCGTCTCCCTCCCAGTCTTGGTCCTTACTACAGTGTCAGAGACAAGGTGAAGGACTGTGGACAGAAAGCAATTCCTTCATCGCCCATCGCGTCTCCTCCCCAGCTTGCCCTCCCCGTGCCCTGGGGCTGAGCTGCTCCTGGCTCTGGCTCCCGCTCTCCAGTTTTCGGTTTATAAGGGGGCCTCTCTGGACTCTCCCTCACCCAGAGGTTCCCGGGGCCTCTGGGCCACCAGCCCATCCCCCGGGCTGCCAGAGGGGCAGTGGGTGTCCAGGAAGGGCCCCAACCTGTGGCGGGGAGCCCAGCATCAGTGCTCCATGGGAAGGGAGCACTCCTCTCCCAGCAAGGCAGTGTCCCCAAAGAGGCACGTGTCCATATGCCTGGTGCTCGCTTTTGCTGTCCCCCAGCAGCAGGACCGCCTGCCACCCCAGTGCCGGAGGTGCTGGGGCTCAGTGCACCCCGCTCCCCTGCCACCCGGGCAGAGACCATGCCAGCTGCAGTGTGCAGGGGGCCCGTACCGCCTCTGTCCTGGCTGTCTTCCCCTGGGAAGAAGGGCACAAAGGGAGGGGAAGGGGCGGGGGGGGCATGAAACGCCTGTCCAGCAGTCAGGATCCAGCCAGGACCAGCACCCAGAGCTGGGCTTTGGGCATGTTCCCCATGCCCTGGGACAGGCAGAGCCTTTGCTGATGCTCTGGCCCCACTGCTCCAGGTGCTCCGCATGAACTGGTGTTTGCCAACAGCGGTGCTCGTCTGGGCACGGCTTCCCAGCACCCGCTGCACTGGCTGCTGGCTTTGGCTCTGGGCTTGCCACATGCCTGGGGTCCTGCTCCAGGCTGGAGGTTCCCAGGCAGGATGGCAGCATAATTAACTGCTAATCTTCCTCCTCCCTGGATTTGTTCAGCTCCGCGAGGTCTCCCTGCCGCTGCTTCCAGGCATTTCATTGTCTCCCAGCTCCTTCCCGCTCACCCTCTTCCATCCCAGGGCTGCTCTGTGAATCCACCAAAGCTGCTTCTTGGGTCTTACACTAATTTTAACAAAGGCTCTTCCTTACCCTGGGGATTTTGCTAGTGTCTCTGTCAAAGCTGCCTTGGAAAGCTTTGCTACTCGTGCTCACTAATAATTTAGTGTTTGGCTTCTGCATGGCTTCCTACTGTTCTCTTGGCTCCACCAGTCTCCCTCCTGCTTCACTCGTCTTCTTCCTCACACAGGTTGGGAGCAGGAACCAGTTAATATTTGATTTCCCCCAACTGCCGTGTCTGGGAGGCATCGGGGGATCAGCCACAGCCGCCCAAGGAGGGAGCACGAGTCCCCCTAGAGCTATTCGCAGCCCTCCCAGATGTCTCACTTCGCCGCCTTTGTGCCTCGTGATGCCCCGTCCCCTCGTCCCTCCCCACACCCACCCCCCGAAGGTCTGTTCTCCCTGTTGATAATCCATTATCTACATTTAATGCCTCGCTGACGTCCTCCCCTTTGTCTGACGGTGAAACCCTGACCAGATGTGAAGCTTCTTCTGTTACTAATGGCAAATCCTTTTGCAATAGCTGGTTGGAAAATGGGGAAACTGTTTTCATGAAATAAAAATTGAAACACTGGACTCATTTTCATCCAGAGGGCCTCACAAAGGAACAGGTTTTGTTCGGCATTATTTCTATCTTTTTACAGAAAATCACTCTTTGGAACTGTGGCTCAGAAGATGGGTTTGTATTGTCAGTACTCACGCTGCTAAACGTTTCCTTTGCTGTCCCGGTCTAGTTACTATTGCTCTCATGGTCCACTTTGCCTCTGAAAAAAAAAGGGGAGCTAGAGAGGGAAGAAAAAAATGCAAATGCTCTGTTATGTGTTCAGACCTCAGAAAACTGAGGTCACCGGTAACATTTCCAGAAACACGATTTCCCTCTGTGTGTGCTGAGCGTGCCCGGGTGGATGCGTAGATGGGCTCCAGGAAGGGGGTGAAGCGCGGCTCAGAGGAAGGTCTCCAGTTAACCCTCAAACTGTGTTTTTATCATTTGGCATCATTTCCAGAGTGCTTCTGCAAACTTCCTTGCTGCTATAATAAGGTGTTAGGTTGTCCCATAGTGCCACCCCCACTCAAAGTCACCCTCAGCCAAATTATTATTGAAATATAGCAGTGCCGGCTGCTACTCAGCAGCAGAGCTTTACAGCAGCAGCAGGGCTGCAGTACCCAAACAAAGCCCTTGAGAGCCTGCAGACGGAGCCGTGCCACACCGGGCCAGCATCTGAATGGAGACCCCCAAGCTGGAGGGATGCAGATAAGGCATCAGCACGTGCCCCTTTCTGGAGAGCCAGCACTGGCACAGCGCATCGGTCTTGCATTTGGGCCGTGTGTGCTGGGATCTGCACCATCTTTTTTGCTGAGACAGGTGGTAAGAGGAGACTGGACTGCAGGAACCCTGAGCRCTGCCAGCAAGCTCGGAGAGAACTGTCCTCCCAACCAAATGCTTATTCCCGTCACTACAGATGTGCCTATCTATGTTTTTCCTTCAGATGCAAGCATTCATTTTTGCAGCTAGTCAGAAATTCACTGACAAATGCCAGCCTGAAATGTTTCATCTCCTGTTCAATGAACTGTCACTGAACCAAAAAAAAGATCTGCAAGGACATGCCTGGGCTCCTCGTGGGTCTGCCCAGAGCCAGGATTTGAGGAGCCTCCCAGACTTACTCGTGACATTCTTCAGTTGAGGGGAAATCTAGCTAGTTTTTAAGTTTCGGTCTAATTTAGAAAGATTTTTGCTTTTAATTTCTGGATACGACAGCATATCCTGTGAACTGGAAAGCCTGTGCACCAGCAAATCTGTGTGTCAGACTCATGGAGGTTCTTCTGTCCTGTCACTTGGGATAAAGAAGTCGAGGAACTTATTTGATACCCCAAAGAGTTGAAACAATAAACAGAATAGGCAAACAAGGCAGCACGAACACTTACGCTGCCTGAGAGATTCAATGGGAGGTGGTGCAGCAAAGGCGCTGGGTTACGGCCATGAGATGGCCTGGGGCAGGGAGAGCAGGCAGACAGAAAAGCTGTGAGGGACGGCTGCAGGGAAGCGCAAGAGCGAGCGGCTGAAGGGGGCTGAGGAAAAGAGACAAGAGGGAGAGGTGCGGGACCACGCACCAGCAAAACCAGCCCTGGAGTCGTGAGCAAAGACATTTTTCCCCATGTGATTTTTCCCAGGTGCAAGGAAACATTTCTTTGTGAAGGTAGAGGTTGGCAGCAGAGGTGCTTCCCTTTGCCATCGTTTTCTCTTTCCAAGGCTCGGAACCTGCCGGGCACTGCCTTTTCTGCTCCCCACCACCACCAAGGAGAGGCGGCCATAGGAGGAGCGACCGACCTCAATGAAGCTGTGGTTCATTGAACCACCTGGCTCAAGATTTTTGACCTGGGAGGAAAAAAGCCCTGGAAACGGTGACAGCATCTTTATCTAGCTTTTACCCTGAAGCTGAAGGCAACAGCAATGAACGCAGTGATGGGAACAACCAGGGCAGCCCCTCCTGGGCCTGCCATCCTTCAGTCCCCTCACCTTGGCTCACAGCTGTATTTTGCCCTTAAGAGCAGAGCTGGTGGGTCTCACCAGGTGAGGTGGGCACTGCTGAGTGCACGGTGTCAGCAGGAGATGCTCTCTGCTCCCTTCTTTTTTTTCCTTCCCATGTTTTTTTTCCTGGAAGCTTTTGCTGCTGAGGTGCCATCCCCGTCGGCAGGGACAGAGCCGTCCTGCGTGCAGAGGTGCTGCCGGCACAGGACGTGTGCCAGGCGTTGCTCCACCACTGTGGAGTGAGATAAAAGTAGGTCAGGAAACTAGGTTTGGCAGAGCTGGGGACTGGACTGTCACCTCACTTGCCATCGGTGTGGGAACCGAAAACTGCCAGCGCCAGCCAGCGAGCGGGCAGAGCGCCGGGCAGAGCGGACAGCCCCTGCCCTCCCGAAGCCACCGCACCGTACACGGCCCCGCTGCTGCACCCGCCTCCGACAAAGGCTGAAGATCTCCGCAGGGATCCTTCGGGTCTTGCAGGTTCCCCAGCCACCAGCTGCACTCGCCTGATCGATAATTGAAGCAAACTCCCGAGCCCAGGGTGAAGGCACTAATTGCAAATACCCACTGCCTCCACCGGAGCGGCAGGACAGCGCTCTGCCAGCCGGCACGATGCTCCTCCTCGCCGGAGGGGTCTGCCACCGGTCACGGACAGGGAAACAGAGATCACCGCCTGGGGCCCCCAAATACTCGACTTTTTGCCTCGTTAGTGAGCCAGAAAATCACCCACGACGCTGCTGCCTCCCGCAGCAGGAGGAGTGCTCCTTTGTTTAAGACGCTTTCTAAGGGACGTGCCGCAGAGCCACCACGTGCGTTTCTGGGATGCCCACTCCAAAAGTCCTCTGAATATTTGGGGACCCCAGTAGGCTGGGCTCTGGGATGGGACTAGACTTTGCAGGTCAGGGCTGCAGAGAGGACTTCTAACTGCTGAGGATTTTCATCCAGGGTCTGCAGGCAGAAGGGCTGGTCTTGGCACACGACGGCTTTCTGGGAAGAGAAGTTACCTGTGATAACCTCCACGTAAGGGAGGGAAGATTCAGGCCTTGTGACCTGCAAAGCAACTCAACCCATGGAGACCATGGCTCTATTTTGGCAGGCGGGGCCCTTCTGCCTCAGGTGGGGGTGGCAGCGGCTGGGGCTGGGCAGGGAGGAGCAGGACAAAGCCCCCACTCCCCGCAGCAGCTGGGGGCAGGCAGCCAGAGAAACATGGGCACAGTCGGCGGCTATTGAAACCCCTGTCCCCGGCTTCCCCCCCCACCCGCGGCTCCCCCCGCACAGCCGCCCGTGCAACTTTTCAGGGGCTAAAACTGGTGCTGCTCACCACTCACTCACCTCCTCACTCCCAGCTAATTGCTTTAATGCATCCCGAGGCACCCGCCCTGCCTCCCTCCCACCAGCGGCTCATCATTTATTCACAGGGCTGAAACCCCCCGAGCAGCATCCCGCTGGCCGTCACGCTGTGGGGGGCTGATGTGGGGCGGCTGGCCGGCCACGGAGAAGGATGACATCATTTTCGTGCCGGGAGCGAGGCACGCGGGGCCGGGGGAAAGGCTTAGCCCACTTATCTTCCAACGTACACCTACAATTTTCCCTTTCAATCTCCTTCCAATCTGGCTACTCCCACGTGAGTTACTAATATAGGACACGCAACGGGGCTTCTCCCTGCCTGGCCTATCCTCATCTATTCGACTAATTAGCTCAGTTTCGCTTGGGGGGGCATGGGGGTAGAGAGGGGGAGAGGGGAAGAAAGGGGAGGGGGGGATGTTGTCCGAAATCCACCCCTCTGCTCCATCTTCCCTAAGCCCAGACTGGTCGAGCTGAGCACGACTCTGCTGATGCCGGCCAGCAGGACCCCCTGCRGGGCTGGTGCTCTGTGGCTCTAATGCCATATCCAATGCCCTGCAAAACTGGGGGGCACGTTGGCCCCTTCCCACCCGCCCTGCCAAAACACCTGCCCTCAGCAGCAGCCCTGCAGGCGCTGGGGCAATATTGCCCCTGCCCTGGGAAAATTACRGACCCCAGCCGGCCGGTGAGGCAGGGCGGGAGGGGAGCAAACAGCAGAGGGGTACTAATTTGTTTTCCTCCTGCCCCCTCCTGCAGCCTGTCCCCATGGTGGGTCAGGGACAGACAGGGGGTTTTGGGGGATGTCCCCCCCCCGGGAGGGAGTCCCTGACCTCCCAGCGCCAGGACCCACCAGCACCAAAACTACCCGCAGCTGGACCCGTGGCACGTGAGAAGCTTTACGAGTTGTTCAGCGGGGAACGAGTGGTTAATTACCATGTGCCACCGCTGTTAACCTCTGCAAATAAGTCTAATTATCACAGATTAATGAACAGAGCGCAGGCACATCCGAGGAGCCGTCGCTGAGGGTCTTTCCGGGGCCACATTTCATTATCTTTCTGAGTGCTGCCGTCCTGCCTCCCCCGCTGTCCCCCCCAGCCATGCGCCCTACTGATGCTCCAGCTGGTCCCTGAGAAATGTGGCCCCACAGCTCCTGCGCTGCTGCAGCAGTGGAGAAACCCCGGCAGGTGCGACGGGGAAGGCACGAAATCAGGGTCCCCGATGGCTCCCAGAGCTCGTCCCACAGACGTCAGCATGGACCTACAAGGATGCTCGCATATCAGGGACATCTCCTCACACGGTGTTATGGGTAGCCCCATGATGTTTGGGTTGTGCCTACCCCGGAGGCCCTAGCCCCTGTGGGTAAATAATCGGACGAGATCCTCCTGTCTCATTTGGGAAAAAAAAAAAAACACCAAACAAACTAAAGCATGTCATTAGCTCTTGTGGTCGCAGGGAAAAGCTCAAGTGAATCTCACAGGCTGAGAAAGCAGACAAAGGAAAAAGAGACCAGGGTTATTGATTTTTTTTTTTTTTTTAAAGCCTACTCCTTCTCCACCACCGCCTTATGAGAGCCGGTGGCTGGGCAGAGGGGAGTCCTGGCACCCGCTGTGGGATGGGCAGCGGCACGGACAGCCACCTTGCAGGGCACAGCTGCAGGACCGGGCTTAAGACGGCAGGAATGGCAGAAGGCTGGGGATGGTGTGGGATGCAGCCTCAAAGCGAGAAGCATTAATAAATGATAAGATTTTACGATCATGTCAGGAAAGCTTACATTTCCAGCATTAAAATAAATAATGAAACATTTTTTTTTAGCTATTCTGGCTTATTTTCAGCACTTGCTGAATGGCTGATGCTTTGTTATGGTTGCTTACCCAGTACTCAAGAGCATCCTTTCAGATTTGAACCAATTAGCCCACGCTCACCTCGACCAGCACTGCTACAACACACGCACATGACTGCCGTACTGAGGCTCCCGTGCCAGCAAATCGATGGAGCCTTTTTTCGTTACCCTGCCTGAATTTAAGAAGTTGCTAGCCCCATCTTCACGTGGTCTGATGCCGGGAGGGGTTTGCCAGTGGAGAAAGGAAATCCGCATGTGGGGACATGCTGCCTTTGCAACCGGCGCCTTATTGCCCCCGCAGAAGAGACCCACTGGCCTCAGCCGCATCGGGATCGAATGTGTCCCATCGCCTCCCTCGTGGTGGTTTTGCTGCCGAGAAGCACAAATGCGTCCCTGGCTTCGACACGCTGTCGCGGGGAGGAAACTAGCAGATGCAGAGGAAGCTGAATGGGCAAATGAATGTTAAAATAATTGGAGCCACCATTTCAGACTTGATGAATATGTTGCTCAAATTACAGCTCTGCCTTGAAAACAAAACAAAACAAAAGCCCCGATGAATGTAACATTAATTTAATAATAGCGAAACTTGTAAATAATGTAACACTCATTTAAATGGTTGCTCATGCAAGATCTCTTGAGAGGAGAGTAAGGGACTTTATAATTTTGGGGCTGGGATGACACACGTTCTGTAAAACGTGATGTTTTATTCATCAGCTCCCCCAAGAGCTGGCGGGGTGGTGGGGCCGGCGGGGCTGGGGCCGAGGCACTGGCAGGCAGCCCCCAGCCCTGCCACCGGCCCTGCGTGTGCCCCCCCTCCTCACCAGTCCCTTGGGTTTCCCCAGCACCGTCCCTCCTCCTGCCCGGGCGCTGGCAGCAACTCTGGGGCTCCCCCAGCCCGGGGCCCGTCTCCCCCGTCCTGTGGACATCTGCGACACCCACACATCTCAGATGTCTCTCCTCCCTTCGCTGCGGCATTTATTTAAATGTTTCTCTTATCCTTCACCCTCCACCACGAGGTGGAATTAAATTCACAGAAAAAGAACAAATGCAGTCCAGGGCCAAGCTAGTAATTACCATCAAACCCAGAGAAAACCAAAGCAGAGATACTCAGTTCGACTCTTTGTCCCTTCCATTTTTTTAAGTTGCCCTTTTTTTTCCTCTTTTTACTGCTGTAACAGCCTATTACCAGTGTCTACAACTTCCTTTCACCAAGGACCTCTGGGTTTTTCCCTGCCTGCTTCCTCTGCTTTATTTATTGACATATTCAATAATTCAGAGAAATCTTATTTTAAATGCACAGGGCAAATTCAGAGAAATCTTATTTTAAATGCACAGGGCAGAACTCGCCCCCAGGTTTAAAAACCAAATCCTGTCACGTTTGGCAAACAGCTGCACACAGAAGGCAGACATCAAACATATATATCCAAATACGTGAATTCAAAGAATCAATAGATACGGCGTATTCTTTATTTTCATTTTTCATCTGGAAATAAAAGCTCGTGCGTAACATTATCATAATATTGCCGTATTGATTTCCTTGCAGTAAGGAGCATCCTACGAGACGTGCCCCAGGAATAAGCTTTCCTCCCGGAGTGAAGGTCAGCCTGCTGTCACGGGGACTATTCTTACCCGAAAATGCTTGATGGAGAGCTGATTTGCAGGGCTGGGCTCTAACCTCGCGCGACCAGTCTTCCTCCTCCTCCTCAACCCAGGAGGCACCTAAGTGCCAGCTAAGGGAAGCTCTTAGGCACGAGGCTTTCAGTGCGAGTCCCGTGGCACCTAAGTGCTCCCCCAGCGAAGACCTGGGGTCTGTGCTGGTGACACGGGGGCTGAAGCCTGCAGATCGGCACCTGCCATTCATTTGCCCCCCAGTCGATATTGATCCTGTGCACTAAATTTATTCTGCTCCAATATGCTATTCGGAAGGTTACCTCTCCTCTTTTATAGCCTGTAGTATACTTATTTTTCACTTCTCCGGCGCCCACCACGTTACACAACCTCACAGTTGACCAGCGCCCTCCAGCCATCACCTGCCATGTAACTGCCCAGGTTTGCAGATAATTGAGAAAGAAATGTAAATGCGCCGAGATGATTAAGATATACACAGCTGGTGTCACCAGAAACGGGGAAAAAGGAGTGAGCACTGAGTACGTATGAGAGAGCAGCCCGTGCTGTTTCATACTGACTCATCCAGGACCGTTAGCCTCCAGATGATGCCAAAGGCAAAGAGGCTGCATTGCAAAACCGCCGGGCTGTGCCTCTGGGATTTCTTCATGCATTATCATTTTCATCTCGCTGCTGTTGGTTATAAAATAAATGTGTACATCGATACAGTAGTGGCAAGCAAGCGTCTGTTTTGAAGAGACGTTGGCATTGTCTTATAAATGTCAGCAGCTGAACAGCAGCGGGCTCCATCACCTGCTACCGCTTCTATCGCTTCCCTTTTATTAAAAACACATATTGACAATAAAAGCTCTGGCTAAAAAAAAAAAGCCCCTCCCTCCCCAGAAGAAAGACCTTGCTCTGCTCTTCTTGGAAAATCTTTAAACATGTGCCCTGCGAAATGACCTTACACATCTTCTCCCCTCCTGTGAATGCCATTGAAGTACGCTTTTAAAACCAGGCAGTAAAAAGTGAGGCTCCTGTAAGCGGTTTAATAGCGGTGCTTCTCACAGCCACTGCAGCAGCAAACGTTTGAGCTTTCTAAAATACTGCATTTTGTCCAACCCACCCCACTCCCGGCCAGGCGGTGCTGTGCTGTGCCGTGCCGTGCCGTGCCGTGCCGTGCCGTGCCGTGCTGTGCCGTGCTGTGCCGTGCCGTGCCGTGCCATGCTGTGCCGTGCCGTGCCGTGCATGCAGGTGCGGTCGGTGCACACAGCTGCACGGCACACGGCCCCCTGCCCCGTCCCTGCACGTGCTGCAGTGGCACTGGGCACGCACAGGGCTTGGGCCACAGGCGGCAGGGATGGACACGGCCTGACACCAACGCCTGACGCTCCTTGCCGAAATTCAGGGGCACTGAGCGTGGAGGGCTTTGCTACCCCTGGCAGGCAGGAGCCGGGCTGGAGCTGCTCCTGCAAGGCTTTCGCTCACTTCTCTGGGTGCGGGCGGTAAGGAGAGGTTGGAAGCTGGGCAGATCTGGAGGGGATTTATCACAGCTGACCGAAGCACTGTGGACGGCACTGGTATAGTTTTACTATGATATCAGTTTAAATTATTTTTTCCTATTTGGTAGGTGGATTAATTTTTAATTGAAAATGATTTTTAAAAGTGGGAACCCCTTTCCTTCTAAGTAATACAGGAGAGAGAATTTAGAAAAGCGTCCCATGAAAGCAAATGGGCTTTATTTCAACAGTCCCTGCCTAAAACCTCACTATTTGAGTTTCTGTCTCTTTTTTACTGCTTTCCTTCACCAGGCGTCTCAAGGAAAGAAGGCCAGTGACGTTTTAGGAGGGCGGCTTACTGTACACAGCCCACCGGGCGCTTCAGACTCTCACGCATATCTTGGGTTTGCCGTGGAGATGCTGTTAAACAGACGATGGTCATGCCTGCAGTTTGCATCCCTTCACACCTCTGTATCAGGGAACCAGAAAGCTGCAAGTCCCAACACCTTCACAGAAACCCCAAAGAAAATATATTGTTCAGGAACACGAGCACGTGAACACTGCCAAATAAATGTCAATCACCACAAATCCTAAACATTGGCCGTTTGTAAACTATCCGACTGCAAGTCAAATTGTTTTATGGTTAGAGGAGCATTTAATATACTATGAACAGTTTAAAGTTAGCATTTCGTATTCAGAGTGATTAATGGCACCATATTGTATTTCAATTACTATGAGATACTTCTCCGTAATAAACGATGGCAATAATATTCACATTACGTCAATAAAAAGCATCTTCAAAGTGTGATGTGTAAGTGCCATTATCACAGCCTAACGTGAAAGCATCATACAACAAGTTAGCAACGCTGATAACAGAGACCCCAGCACCCAAAGGTAGATGTTTGTGCGAGGCAGAGGTATTGCCCTCTAGCTCGGGAAGCCATACCAGGTCCCCCGTTGCTTCTAGGTACAACTTTGTAAACTCCAGCCTGGGAGCTGATGAAATGGGAACTGCGAGCACGGACATCCGACAGTCAGTTCCTAGGCGCTATGGCTGATAAGAGCTACACAACAGGTCACACCAAAGCCTTTCATCCTCTCTTTCTTCTTCCACGTGAAACCTCATTAACTGAAAGGGGAAATTATTTTTGCTCATACTGTTTTAACCTGCTTGCTTGCTTTTTAATTGCTAGCACTGATTTAACTTGAGTGCCCAAGAGCATACCAACTGGAAACAGCTGCTTTCCACAGCCTCGCACCTAGAATATAGTTGCATTCCCCATCAGGAAGTGGAAAATGGAAAAAAAAATTAATTCAAAACCAAGAAAATATTTAATTTCAATAAACAGTGAATTGTTTTTGTCTTGGCATCTTAATTTTTTTTCATTTGACTAAAATAAAAAGACACTTGGCTTAGATGTCAAAACACAACAGCATATATCAAAAATTAGATAGAGTATTAAATATCATCTAGAAAAAGATAATGATAAATTAATAACTGTTATGAACAGTGTATTTATAGCTAGCAGAAAACGTAGTAAAATGAGAAGGTGGAAGTAAAACATTTTTGCATCATAGAAATGACAATTCTGTCTCTGTCAAAACAAGACATTTCACCATTATCAAAACAAAACAGAAAACCCCAAATGATTCACTTTGACTTTCCTGTTGAAAATTATGTCCAGATTGGCACATTCTCACGAAGTGCCTCAATTTTGGAAAAAGCTGCATGTTCTTCAGATGAAAATTCACTTCTGCTGGAGACCTTTGCAGCCACTCCTGCTGAAGGGCTTGGGAGAGAAGGTGCCTCTGGTCCCACTTGGCACCTCTGTCCCTCCGGTTAAGTATTTGGACYCCCTGCCTGAGACCCACACACTGTCTCCACTCAGTGGAGGCTGGACTCAGCAGTCCCCCTGTTTCTAAGCTAAAATATAAGCAAGTTTGTCTCCCCACTCCACAAAAAGCAAGGCCCACCCTTTGGTGCTACCACTAAGAAGCAATGAGCAATGCACCAATAACAGTGGTATTTCATAAAACTCTACAAGGACTTCCTAAAAAAAAAAAAAAAAAAAGAAGAGAGAGAGAGAAAATAAAACATTTTTCTTTGCAGGTCAGCTTTAACGCACCCGGTGTGGGGATTGCAGGAGAGCGCGGAAATTTCAGAGGGAGCCATTATCCGTAGATCACTGCCCAGGCAGACCATAACGGCCTCTCCCGAGCTATTAGACGCAATTGTTTCAATAAGCATTTGTCCTGCAATCAATGGCAAGACAAACGGCGATGCCCCTCTGGACTCTCACCGGTCTAGTGGGGAGGACACGGCCCTTGGGCAGCAGGTCCCGAGGGGATGGGAGCCCCTGGCCTCGCCGTGGTGGCCTGGCCGGTGAGGACTGTGCCAGTGCTTGCCGCGCAGGCCAGGGCTTGCCTAGCAGTGCTTCCCCACGCAGCTGGACCCGCGGTGGCTGGTGGCCTTCTGAGGCCGGGCGGCTGTACCTGCCCACCACGGCCATGGGCATGTTGCTTCCGCAGTCCTGCATGGAGATGCCTCCACCAACATGCTCTCCAAAGCACTGCTGAGCTACCCGGTACCCTGCACCACAACCACACAGCTGCAGCCCTGCACTACAGACTGCCTCTGCGCTGTTTTATAAATCCCCGACGTTATGACCAGTGGCTTTTATTAAAACACACACTTAGACAACTTAGACCCGGCTAGAGACCCCAGCACTGCCTCCTGGTGCCGCAGCAACCAAGGTCTGCGGTGGTCCTGCATAGACACGTGGGGTGACCCCGTGGGCTAAGCTGAGTAGTACCACGCTGTATTGAAACCCTCCCACGGTGCCTGCCCATTTGGGGGCTTGGGGGATCTTCACCCAGCTTCCTGCAGCCAGCGAGCGCTGTGCCTGTGGACGTGCACCATGTCAGCCATAAGGATCAACCCACCGCAATAACATCCATGTCATTTTATTAACTGTCTACTCTGCTCTGAATGAGAGAATACCAGCTTCTTCAACAAGCCTGTATTTAAGGTTTTATTTTCAAAGACCGCTTCATTTTGTATTCCTAGACTTTTCTACCAGCTTGTCCAAAGCAGGAACAAAACATGCGTGACAAATACAGGGGCTGTGCACCCTGACACACACTCTGTCCAAGCCCAATTTAAAGTGGAAATTACCAGTAGAAAACAAAGAAACCTCCATAGTTTATCAGTCCTAATCCAATTAATGCTAATAATGTAGGTTACTAATAATAGTACATAGATCTCTTCAACACAAATCAAACTTGTACCACTTACTGTACAGCTGAGAGATGGAGGCAGATGTAGCAGTAAAACACAAGTTGAGTCTCCAGGTCAAACCAGGCCATGCCCTGACCATACTGCTCCTCGCTTTTCAAGTTTCATATTATTCATTTCTTGAAACATATGTTCCTACTTAAGCCAATGGGAAATTTGCCATTGACTTCAAAGGGACCTGGAGCAAGCTCCTGCAGCAGCCGCTCTCCTTAAGGAGAGCCCAGTTTTGGCACGGCACGAGCAATCCCGCCGGCTTATAAAGTCACGATCACACTTAACACCACAAATGCTGGGTGAAAGTTTTTGCAGGAATACTCTGCTAACCTTCATCATGGCAACTTACCAAAAACACACCCGAATTTGCACAGTGTTCAGTGAATAGGTTCATAAAAATGACTAAAAATATATGCATGCTGTAGTGGCCCTGCCCAGAAAGGGATGAGTCATGGTTTCTCAGGGTGCTCTCTGCGGCAGGACTACACACTTGAAAAATGCAAGAGAGCAGAGGTTCAGCCCCCACATTTGGCTTCTCCAGGCAGCCCCTGCTGAACCCGCGTCTACCCAGGGCGGAGGAGCTGAAGGGTGGGGAGTTTCCTTCTCATCCGAACAGGGGAGGGCTCATTCCCCAGCAGAGCTGTACTGACAGCAAGGGCAAGGCAGCGTTGTACGTCCCCCGACCAGGCCATGCAAGCCCTTGTGACTCCCCTGTCAAAAACCCAGTGATGTCTTTGTGCGTTGCCATGGAGAAAAAGTGATGTCAGAGAACGAGGCGGCTGCTGAGCCCGCTCTCCTGCTTCCAAGAATCTGCAAGAGTTTCTGGAGGGACACACGTCTCCCTCTTCCTTCACTCCTCCAAGGCTCTGCCTCTCTGTCTCTCAACTCCTGGTTTCAGAAACCAGCATGGATCCACCAGGCACGGTGGGCACCTGCCTTCTGCTTGGCAAAGCTCTGGCAGGAATGATGACACCCAACATCTCTACCCTCGGCCACCCACAAACCAGGTCTCAAGGCAGGGGGGTGCAGAAAAAGACTCAGATCTCCTTCCCTACCACTTATCACCCGTATGACCTCTTCATTTCTTTCCTTGGAAAGAATAACCTCCCAGCTCACCTTCTGCAGGTGTTTACCACCCGTTAAAGAGGATAAGGGAGGCTGTGTTGGTGACCTCTGCTTTATAAAATGATTTCCCCCACCCCTTATAAAATAATCTCCTTACATTCCCAGTGGCTTTAATAGTAACAGCCAATTACTCACCGGTGGCAGGAATTGCTACGGGTAGCAGGGATGACAAACTGCTGGCTACCCTGCTGAGCACTGCCCCAGAGGAAAGGATAGCTCAGCCGAGCTCCCTCAAGTCCCAAATCGAGGTGGGCAGCCAGGAGTCTTCTCCAGCCACAGAGGGCTGTGAGGGAGCAGGTATGATAGCTACAGGCCAGTCCCTGCGCATTAATCTGCAATTTGAGAGGATACGGGGCTTATTCTGGGTTCTGACTTGCTTTGTGACTTTGCTCTAAGCTTTGTCTCTCTTGCATTTAACCCGTGAGCTCTTCTGTTGTGCAACCAACACCCTCGGATGAATGGAGCGCTCTTGGTGCTACTGCCTTTCTACCAGCAGCCGGGTATCCATCTGACCCAGTGATGCAGCATGCAACATGGGCTGAACGGGCATGAGATGCTCCGCTGAGTGCTGCTCATGCTATAGACAGAACCATGTAGACCCTCAAGGGAAATCAAAGCCAAGGAACAAAGACTGTGGTGGGAGAGAGGCCCAAAGATCAACTCTCCCTCTTGAACAACATCCATTTTCCTTTCAGCAGTCCATAGTTGCCCAGCAGATGAGGGCTGAGCCCCCAGGAAAGCTGTGAGCAATTTTTTTTACAAACTATGTCTGCAGGGCCTTGTTCAAAGGTCTGTCTTCAAGCAGGGTGATGGCTGAGAGAGGGAGAAGCCCTGGAGGTGCAGCTGGTGTTGGGATGGGAAGAGGCTGCCCAAGGGAAAAGCTGTTTCCATCTTTTTTCGTACAACAGAAGTCCCCAAAGAGACGCTCTTTAGAGGGGGAAATGCTGCGATACCCAGGTGATGCCCCTGTGTCACGCCAGCAGAGCCCGACTGATAAACCAGAGCAGGGACTCTGGCCCGGGGCTGAGTTTGGCTCCAGTCTCTTTGTATGAAGCCTGGCCACTGCTGTGGGGTATGTGTGTGTTTATGCTAAGCCAGGTGTTTTATTCTTCATGCACCTCTGTGGGGGAACATGAAAAGCAGCAGGTGAGCACTGCCGGGACACCTGCATGCACCCTGCACAACTTGCTCTGGCAGGCAAGCTCAGAGTCTCGGCTTGCTTCCCTGCACTCCAGCATTTCCTTATTAATTCACACAACCGTGCTTGACTGAGAGGCACGTCTCTTCAGCAGCTTCTCGTAAGGAACAGGACTAAGAGAGAAACCCCAAGAGGATGTGAAAACAGCACAGTAGGAGTGTCTTGCAGCTTCCAGACGAAGACAGGCTTTGCTTTCAATGCACTGCATTTCCTTYACCTGTGAAAAGTCTAGGGAACAAAACGCAGCAATGCTGCTCTAACCCCTGCTTTCTGGAGAGCCCTCTCCTTCCCGCAGGCACCAAGTGCCACGGGTGTTTGCTGCGGTGCTGCAGAAGAGCTGTGCACAGCAAGCCTCCCTTGCTGCGTGTGCTACCTGTGCTGCGATGCCAGCTCTTCTTAAACGGGTTCTTGCTGGCTAAAGCCAAGACAAACCAACACTTTGTCCAAAGTAATGTGTGTAATAACACAAGCCAGTCCCCAGTTACCATCTGCTGAACGATGCCAATATTCTTCTATTTTATTGTAAGGTTTCCTATAAATTACCCGAGTGCGATCCAACTCAGTCATTAAAAGGTCACCAACCCAGAGATGCAGCACACAAATGTGTATTTCTCATGTCTGCTGACAGCCGCACAGCATCTCCCAAGGCTGCTGGGACCCCCTCCCCAGGCCACTCTCCAGCAGCATTGCTGCACTGCTAGCAACAGCAGCCCAGAGAGGTCTACAAAGTGGACACCTGTGTGAAAGCCATAAGAGTCCAGCCTGAGCCCGAGACTCAGAGGTCTTCCTTGCAGCTCATTATTATTTATTATTTGTACTGTAGAAGTACCTGAGAGCCTACTAATATGATCAGAGGCTGTTTATGGCAGATGCTGAACACCAACAGAATAGCAATGATAACTGCCCTTGCCAAGAGGTTCAGAAACGTACAGATCACTTTCGGCAGAAGGGAGGACTCGAAAGACAGCAGAAAGAGCGGTTAGATCCAGATGGGTTCAGAGCTCTTGATGGGACCCAAAGGAAATCGCATTTCCCACCGGCAACACCAGGGTTGTACCTATCTGCCTCTGGAAGCTTTGACCCATCACCATGCTGCTCCGAGCGTAACTGCAGTGCTCTCCTGGACAGCACTGCTTTGCGTTCTGGCTTTGAAAACTGGGAGACAGAGACCAATCCTAATGAGAACAGCCACAGCCATAAGGTAAAAATGATTACAAGAAATATGAAAACCCTAGAGCACATGAACAAACTACAGCGGATGAAGACTCCTTCCCCAAAGTGGAAACTCAATCCTGTTACACCGCTGAGTGTGCTCGGTGCCTTTTCAGGATGGGGGGGTCAAAAGCCTCCAGGCCAGATCTGGATCAGGCCTGTTCAGCTATGATTTCTAAGCTTCCCTTGAAGCATTGGGCTTTGTTTTTTGTCTCAGCCCAGAGAACTCAGCAGGATAATGTTTCCACTTCAGGATGGCACGTCCTGCCTTCCCACCAAACATCTTCTGCATCTGGCCAGTGATCAACTTGCAAAGTCCACTGAGGCTTTTGGATGCCCTAAGCTATGATTATGGGTTAAACCCCATTCATCTCTAATCCTGAAGGGTGCTCGTTAGCTGCCCTCCAATTAAACCCATTGTAATGTCCACAGGGCACTGATTTGAAAGGGAAGAGGAGCCAAACGGTGCCTGTTTTTAGGAAGGAGGGGAGGCACAGGAACCTGCTGTGCCACACTCTGGTGTCCCTTTCCATCGCTGCAGATCTGGGCAGCAGCTTGTGGCTCACTGGAGGCCAGGAGGCACCTCCACCCACGCAGGCCCAGCACAGAGATGCCACCACCCTGCTTCACAGTGCGTCCCATCCAGGCAGAGCCAAGCGCCGGTGAGGGTGATGGCTGCGAGCTACAGCCATGCTGCTTCCCAGGATGGAGATGGGAAGGGAAACCACCTCCGTCCCCTGTGCCCTTGGGATGCTGTTTCTGGGCTGCACCTGCAGGAAGCGTGAAATACTGAACTACCCTCCAGGTCACTGAAATGCTGCTGTGCAGGGATGGGAGAAGGACATGGGGCCAACAGTAGAGGCCTTTCTCCCAGAAACTGGGGTCTGAGGAGGAGGCAAGAGGTTGGGAGGTATCCAGCTGGAGGGGGAACAGGGGATGCCTGGGGCCTGCCGAGAGATGCTTCACACTGGGAAAGGAAGTTCGTCTCCCTTTTGGCTGCTTGATGTTTGCTGGGATTTTGGTTCTCATCAGATGTGGACACGAATACAGATGCACAGACACATTCAGGTATCGCGAAGTGGCAACTCTGAACAGCAGGGTGGCTTTTGAGCTCTCCCACTGTGCCTCTGGCAGCCTCTTCCAGCCATGCCACCTGGCCGTAAACCACCACCATGAGTCCTCCACTCCCCGGCAATAGCTTTCTGCATCCACTCCTGGAGAGGGTGCAGCTGCAAATCCGAGCACACTCCAGTGGGCTTCTTAGTGCTCTTCCTCCCCTTTGCTCTTTGCAAGGCTTTACAACCAGTGGCAACCTCAACCCTACCAACCTGCAGGCACAGCCTCTTCCTCTTCAGGAGGGACGCTGACTGAAGAACCAACACCTCTGAACATCCCTGTCACAGGTTGTAAGCACAGAAAAGCTGTATTAACTCTTGATCTGAGATGGGGGAGAGGAAGAGATGCAGCTGGCAGCCTAACATGCAGATGTGATGGTAGAAGAAACTGGTAGCCTGGACACCTGGACCAACTTGCCCCTGCAGGAGAAAGTGCTTTAGCACTTTTGTTGACTACGGAGAAGACCGTAGGGGTTTAAAACTGCATCATGAGCTGTGTACAGGGGATCTCAGTGCAGCTGTTTCATTGGTACCAAAGGAGGTGTATCCAGTGAAATGTTTAAACTATAAACTGATATACTACCCAATGGCTTTATGGCACCTTGTCACTGCCCAAACCAGAGCAAAGAAACACAAACCCAACACCCCAAAGTCCCCTGCAAAGCAGCCTTCCCTGTCGGATCCCCACTATGCACCCCTCACCATTGCTCCTGGGGGCAGCGGGGCTGGAAATGTCACAAGGGAAAGCAACCAGGGCAAACAAAATTGTAATTCTGTGCACACCAGTGGCTTGTGGGGATGCAGCCAAGTGCAGGGGGTGATTCTGCRCTCCCAACTTGGAGAGGGTAAAAGAGGTTGTTGTCAGAGGTCCCGTGGCAGGCAATGAGAAATTCAAGCCCTTCCCAGAAAACAGTGAAGTCACCTTTCCTCTTTCTCTAGAAGAGCAGAAGGAACAAGGAAATGTTTTCTTTCCTTTCACTAGGACTAACCACTCCCATTGCCCCTTGATGCCAAAAATACAACCCCTTCCCTTTTCCCAGGTGCCAAGACCCATCAGCACTATTGCACAACTGGCCATACTACCTCCCTGCATCTTCCCGACATTTCAGCAAGTCACAGGAATGATGAAGTTTGGGGCTGGCCTAAAAAGTCCTCTCCCTGTCCAGGCTATTCTCTTTACCCATTACAGGACAAATCTGTGCTATGGCTGAAATGCCCGTCCTTACTCCCTGCAGGTCCAGCCTGCACCCTTTGCCTCAATTTTTGTGTAGTCCTCTGTGCCCTTGAGCCCAGCTGCGTAGCGGTGGGGAGGTATTGCTCCTCCTCCATGTCTGATTGCGTTGCTCTCCATGATGGGTGGTGTGGTTGGGCCAGAGCAGGGAAAGTGGCTATCTGCCAAGAGTAAGGTCAGTACAGCCTGGGAAACAAAAGAGAGCTGGGTAGAAATTGTCTCCCATTACCTCTGGGTTAGCACAGGTAGATGCTACCTCAGGTGCTGGACCGACAGCATTATACCCAGTGTATTACCACATTCATTTTTTGTCTCGACTTTTCTGCTTCTGCCATGTGACAACCCCATTCTGCTTTCTCGACTGACCTCCAAAGCAAAATATCCAAGACAATAAAAATGCAATGTCTGCCTGGAAACCACCCAGGCAAGCGGCCAGATCTGTAGCCCAGCTCTTCACCTCAAGGCTCACAGCCAAAATCCTGCCCTCAGACACAATTCCTCCTGAAGCCAGCCAGAGCAGCAGACCAGCATCTGCTCACCGGATCTGGCCATCAGTTACAGTGCAACCTGGGCACAGGGTGGGCTCTTTGCTGGTGTAAAGCAGCTGAGCTCCACAACTGAGAACAACCTTCACCCTGAGGGTGGAAAAGTGGCTGTTCCTACAGGACATGTGTTCAGCAGAAAGTTCAAGATGAGATAGACAAGTAGAAGGATTTTAATTGATTCAAATGAGAGCTACTCAGTAGCAAGCAGAGGTGACTATCACAGCAGACGGGACTCCTGGGCTGCCTGAATACACTGAGCTTTGCAATAAACCAAAGCATAAGCAACCCGCAGATTGCACAGGCCAGGTCTCCTCTCATGTCAGTGTTAGAGGGGAGCTTGGACATCAGAGCACTAAACTTTCTACATATTAAAATGGCAGTTATGCTAAACAAGGCCAGAAGTATAGCACCAGAATGTTTTTCAGCCGCAGGAATTACAGAATTTGAAGACAAAAATGTATGTTTAAGTAGCTCGTACTATAAACCTTTGCTGCTTTTGTCCTCTATTTCCTTGCCTAGGTCAGAAAAAGCCTCTGCATATGCACATGGCCCTGTTCTGACAAGCTCTTAAGGATAAATGCTTATCGAAAGCTTTTTCTGAAACAGGTATTTCTTGCACAACCCTCTCAGTACAGGAGCTGTGTTACGATACCCAAGTGCTGCTTCTTTCCAGATCTGACCACCTTAGTCCAGCTCTCTCCTCTCCTGTCTTTAAGTTTTCCCTTCCCAAGGTGCGCAGGGAAGGTGTTGCTTTGCCAGATTGAGGCATGCTTGGAATTGGTAACGACGGTCTGCAAGACCTCTCCAGCTGTGTCACTGCGCTACCTTCCCTCTCATCTTCCCACTAACACATACATTTATGGGTATATTTATGAGAAAGAGCAGTTTATTATTCACATCCAGCCTCATACCTAGCTTTTCTGCTAAGCTAAAGGTGCCGGAGATGGTCGTGTTTGAGACAACCTACAGCTCCCTAGGTGAAGGCTGGGAAACACGCATCGTTTTCAGAAGCAGCTCACAGGAGACAGCCATCTTCAAGTGAGCTGCCCCTGGAGCATCCAGACCTGCAGCCTCAGGTCAAAGCCCGAGCCACAGCTCCCACGAGCCATCCCACTGCTTCTGCAATGCAAGCACCCAAACAAAAAGTGTTTTTGCAGAGGTAAGACCATTTATTTCAGAAAACTGCCTATGTCCAGTCTCACCCGATTACTGCAGTTCCTTTAGCAACAGCTTCATTTCCCCCTTTCCCTCTAGATTTTGACTTCTCGAACTAGAGTGCAGTGCTTACTCTGCTTTATTGTAAAGTTACAGCAGTGTTGCTTGCCAGCACCTACAAGAATTTGGGGTTGGTGCAGCCATTATCTGGGCTTTCTTCAAACATGGCTTTCAAAATTGTTATCGTGGATCCAGTCTTGGAAAAGGCAATTTGTCTTCATGGCCCAGAAAGAAAACACACCATGAACTAATTAGCACTGATAAGTTTTGCTGCCTCATACTTTCACATCAATCCGAGTGGGACACCTGGGATGAGATGTGTGTACTAGTGGCATTGCACCAATTTACACCAGCTGAGGCCTGGTCCAGGCACTCTCATCTGCTTGCAGAAGGAAGACAATAGCAAGTAGAGACATCTTAGTCACTTAAGGCAAGAAAAGCATGATGGAACAGCTCTAAAACCAGATAGCTTAATAACCCCTGGCAGCATCTGCTTGCCCTGATACCCAATCCAACTCACACAGCTGACAACCCACCATAAAAGGGCACTGGGGGGATGTTTGTCCAGCAGCCTGGTGGCTAGATACAGCCCTGGCAACGTAACCGATGGGACTACAGGGCCCTCCGAATTTGAGAGCAAAGAGAACATATTTCTTCTATTACTAGAACCCCCTTCATCATCTTGAAATGAGCACAGTCAGTTCTGCAATCCTTCGAAAAGCAGAAATGCAACCGTGCCCAGTGCCAGAGCAATTTTGGGGAAGCTCTGCACCACAGTAACCATTTAAGGTCAAACAGCTCATTAGCCAACCCAAACTAGCACTCAAAGAAGGCTCAGCTCACAGCTAAGCCTGGTTAAATGCCACGATAGATGCCTTATTAAGCACACAAGCATTTCTGGAAATAGCCTGGCTGGATTAACGCTCAGCACTGCCTGTGCCTCAGAAGCTGGGTTGCCGCGGTCTCCGCGCACAGGCACCAAGCGCGTTCTCCTTACGCTGCTTACTGCTCAGGGTATATTCCCACTCCACCCCCTTCCAACGCCCTCGTCAGCTGGGCATCTTTTCCTAGCCATCTGTGACTGAGGAAAAAAGTGCTTTTCTCGGCCCGGCCACCCTCAGCCCCCGGGGACTCGCGCGCCAGTGCCTGTAGAGCAGCACACGGCTGCCCACAGGGCGGGAAGGGCAGGCTGCTCGGTAGGCACCGAGTGCGCGGCCCCTTCCCCATCCCCTCCAGTGCCCGCACCTCGGCGGGGCAGCCCCGCGGCGGGGAGAGGGACGGCCACCCCGCCACCCAAGACCAGCGGTTTTCCGCCGAAACCGGTAACTGCGGCCGGCCCGGAGCGCTACACCCCCGCACCGCCCCTGAGCGCGCCGCGCTCTACCACTGCCGCGCGCCCCGCCGCCCCCTTATATAGCGCCCTAAAAATAGCTCGCCGCGCACCGCCTCGCGGGCCGCGGGGAGGAGGCGGGAGCCGCGCTGCCGGCCAATCGACGCCGCCGTCTGCGGCCCGGCACCGCCCCCCCCGCCCTGAACGGCGTCGCCATTGGGCGACAGTGACTACAGGCGCGCCGCGGGCCCGCCCTCCCCGCCCCGCCGTTTACCCTACATGGTCACGCGCTGCCTG